>OVAX01000754.1:0-65228 GCA_900406405.1 Lepidium africanum | reverse complement strand
CGTGGTTTAATGATTTAAACAAGTGTGAATTGATTCAGCTTATTCTAACTCTGGTTTTCAATAGAACTTCATTTAAACTAAATCTATTCTTATAAACTACAATATCCAACAATTCCTCACTAGTTTACAACATGAAGTAATTTTTGAAAGAATGATGTCTTATAGACTTGAATCATTATATAAAGAATTTATGCAACAGAATGTTTATAACTTTCAACATACAACAAAACTCTGCAAATTGCAGGTTTTTACAAAACTTGAATAAGGTTTCAAATTTTTCCAGAGACTTCACGCTTCATATTCCTTTAGAATCAGAGCATACTTCTCTATCTGATAACTTATTCACATTTTGTTTCAACACTTTGCTAATAAAGTAAGTATCCTTTGTTTTGAACCTTGAACTGAAGTTTCTACCTAAGTAGTCACTTATAGTGGTAACTATGGATATTATTGACTAAGTGTTATTTCAGACCCATGCCTTTTGCTGTGTCCATGACCTTATGTCCACACAAGGCTTTTGTGAGTGGGTCTGCAATGTTTTTTCCAGACCGAACATATTCCAGTGACAATATTCCTGTTTCTAAGAAACTCCTTATCATGTCTCTGTCTAATGTGTCTCTTTTTCCCATTATACAATTTGTTCATAGCAACTCAAATAGCTGCTTGACAATCGCACCTCATTGAAACTGATGGACAAGGTATTTCAATCATGGGAAGATCTGCAAACACACTTCTTAACCAGTCAGCTTCTTAAGCTGCCAATTCCATATCAACTAGGTCAAACTCCATAGTGGAACGAGCTATACACGATTGCTTTGATGATTTCCAAGCAACAGCTCCTCCTCCTAATGTAGAGACAAATCTGCTAGTCGAGTTAACCTCGTCATTATCACTAACCCAGTTGGCATCACAAAATGTTTCTAGTACACAAGAGGATCCATTATAGTTAAGATTCCAATCTTTGGTACCTTTTAAGTACCTCATCAGTCTGTCCAAAACTTTCCAATGATCTTTATTTGGACTTTGAGCGTAACTACTGAGCCTACTTACTACATAAGCTATGTCTGGTCTAGTGCAGTTCATTAAATACATTACACTACCTAGAACCTTAGCGTATTCAGCTTGTCTCACACTGTTTCCATTATTCTTACACAAATGAATGGAAGGATCATAGGGAGTTCTTGCCTTAGGTTTGTCCCAGTCTTCGAATTTCTTGAGGATTTTCTCAATGTAGTGTGATTGTGATAAAGAGTATCCTGCATCAGTCTTCGTCACTTTCATCCCAAGAATCACATATACCTCCTGCATATCCTTCATGCAAAATTTAGTACTCGGAAAATTCTTAGTTTCACAGACAATATCAAGGCTTCTCCCTAGAATGAGCATGTCATTCACATAGAGACAAATGATAACATAATCATTGTATTGTATGTGTTCTTACTGAAGATGCATGTATCACCATTGTTGGTGACAAAACCATTTTCTAGAAGAGTAGAGCTGAATTTCTCAAACCACTATTTAGGTGCATGTTTAAGTCCATATAAAGATTTCTTAAGTCTACAGACTTTTTCTTCTTGTCCTTCCAATACAAATCCTTCTGGTTGGTTAATATAGATCTCTTCTGTGAGATCACCATTTAAGAAAGTCGTTTTCACGTCCATCTGATGGACAAATAACTTGTGATACGAAGCCACTCCAAGAAGTAATCTAATTGATGCAATCTTTGTTACAGGAGCATATGTATCGAAGTAATCTCCTCTATGTTTCTGAGTAAAACCTTGTACCACGAGTCTTTCCTTGAATTTTTCAATCGTACCATCAACCTTATGCTTCTTCTTAAGAATCCACTTACACTTCAATGCCTTGCATCCTCTTGGCAAGTCTGTGATTCCCCAGGTGTGATTGGATATGATATAATCATATTCACTATTGATTGCTTCAATCCAAAAGATTGCATCAATTGTTTTCATTGCTTTAGAGAATGACATTGGATCTTCCTCCATAAGAAAAGTATAAAGAAATTCTTCACTCAATTCATCATGCTCTACAATAAAACTCGTGAGGTCCATAATCTGTCATTGTTTTGGCTCTTTTACTCCTTCTAAGTTTTGTTACATCACTTTCATTGATGATAGAATCAACTGATCTCTTTCTACTTTGGTTCTGAATATCAGAGAATTGATGAAACTTCTTGATGGGAAAGACGTTCTTAAAGAACTTTACATCCCTTGTAACTATCACATTTCCAAAAACTTTAGTTGCAGGATCAAAGGTCAGACATCTATATGCTACAAAATTTGAAGCATACCCAATAAAAACTGCATCTACTGTTTTGGAACCGATGTTAGACGACTTAAAATCTGGTAATCCTACTTTAACTAAGCAGCCCCAGACTCTAAGAATAGACAAGTTCAATTTGTTACTTTTCCACAATTCATAAGGAGTTAAACTCAAACCTTTATGTGGAACTTTGTTGAGAATATTGGCAGCAGATAGGATTGCTTCCCCTCCCACAATGCGTCAGGTAAACCGGAGCTCAATAACATTGCATTCATCATGTTTTTTTATGTTCTTTCTTTTAGCAATTCCATTTTGCTGAGGCGAGTATGGTGTTATTCTTTCATGAATAATCCCTTCTTTGAGACACACAGATTTAAAAGAATCACTTTCATATTCTCCTCCTTTGTCTGATCATAACTTTTTTATCTTCTTCCCAAGCTTGTTTTCAACTTCGTTTTTGTAGTTCAAGAACATGTCAAATGTCTCATCTTTTGAGTTTAAAATAAAGACCTTAGTGAACCTTGAATAGTCATATATAAATGTGACATAGTACTTCTTACCACCTCTACTTACTGTATTTTTGAAGTCAGCAAGGTCTGTATGAACGAGATCTAAAACCTGAGAAGATCTTACAATTGGATTAGAAAAAGGTTTTCTGAAATGTTTTGCTTCTGTACATACTTCACATTTGGAAAAGTCTTTGTCGAGTTTGTCATGAATTAAATCGTATTCGCTTAGCTTTCTAATACATTTCACATTCAAGTGACCTAATATGTTATGCCAAGTACTCAGATCACAAGACAAGTACACAGAAGCATTATTCATTTCATTCTATGTCTCAAGTACAAACAAGTTTCCAATACAAAAAGCCTTGCCTACATAAACTCCATTCTTAGTTAAGACTAACTTTCCAGATTCAATTGTCTGGTTCACACCGGCAGACATTAGCAAAGCACTAGAGATGAGGTTTCTACACATTGATGGAACAAAGAGCATTTTAGTCGAAGTCAGAATTCTACCAGAAGACATTTTCAAGTCAATCTCACCAATACTAGGTACTTTCAGTGGTCTAGCATCTCTCAAGTACATGTTGTCATTTGCAGTTTCATCCAAACTTTTGAAAAGGTTCTTTTGGTTGCAGATGTGACGAGTTGCATCAGAGTCGATGATCCATTCAACCTTGTATGTTAGAGCATTAGCTTCAGTCACCATTGCAACTATGGTCTCTTTTAGATGAGCTTTGACATTATCTTTGTCCTTCAATGGATGCTTGCAGTCTTATTTTTTATGTCTTTTTTTTGTTGCAATTCCAGCATTTTATCTTCTTTTTGAAGTCTACATTTTGTTTTGCATAATTCTTCTTGAACTTCTTTTTCGATTTAGATGATTCATTACCTTTGCTCCTTGAGTTTTTAACAATATTAGCATTACCAGAAGTACTAGAAGTTATCAGATTGTTACCTAAGTGAGATTTGTTAGTGTCTTCTATCATTATATCTGTGATGAGTTCATCTAGGCTCATCTTCTTCTTGTCATGTTTTAACTTCGATCTATAATCTCCCCATGATGCAGGTAGCTTATCAATTAGCACTAAGGCAGCAAGATGATCATCTATAGGCATTCCTTCAGCCTGAATTCTGGAGACAATCACTTCATAATCATGTAGCTGACCATGAATTGGTGAATCTTCTTTGATAGTAAAAGATGTCCATTTTGAAGTTATGTATTGCTTATTTCCTTCATCTTCTGCGCCATACTTATTCTTCAGATTGATCCTGATATCTTTTGCAGATTCATAGTTCATGTACACATCAAACAATTTCTCAGAAAGGTGTTTTAAGATGTGACCACGACAAGTTCTGTTGTGTGAAGCTAGAGAATTTTCATCCTTCTTCTTATCAAATACAAGACCAACAGTACCAGATGATGCAGCATCAACAGAGGATGATAAATCTTCATTTAAAATGTACTCAAGCCTTAATTCCTGGAAGAAGAAAAGCATTTCTTAAGACCACCTTCTATAATTCTCTCCGGTGAGAGGAGCAAGCTTTGATAAATCTAGTATTGCAGAGAACTTTGACATCTTTCTTTGATTCCAAACAAGTTATTTCGCTCAAGATTGTTGGAACCTGAAAGCAATCGATGAACAAGATTTGAAGAAGATGATCGTAACAAAAACAAAGAGGAGAAGGAAGAGTTGCAGAGGTGAAGCAGAGCTCCTGAACTTGAGCGAAATATTCACTCTCTACGGTGAAAAGAGATCGTGAATGAAGATCACTCAGAGATATACTATGCGGCTTAACTCAGAGAAACATAAATAAGCTTCAAGATTCTTTAATGGCAGATTGAAAAAAACACTAAGAACAGAATCAAAGATGAACAAGATATCTAGAGAGAATAATCTGTTTGTTAACTTTTTGTTAATTCTGTTCTAACTTTTTTTCTCAATCTGTATCTCCAAGCTTTTATATAAGGCTTTAGAGTCGGTGAATCACTTCAATAAACATGATACAGAAGATTGCTAGGAGGACACGTGGTTTAATGATTTAAACAAGTGTGAATTGATTCAGCTTATTCTAACTCTGGTTTTCAACAGAACTTCATTTAAACTGAATCTACTCTTATGAACTACAATATACAATATTTATGTAGTATTCTAAAATGCTTCAAAATAATTTCAAGATATTATTTTCTAAATTTATATATCTATATATATATATATAAACCTAAGGAAATTAGTGAATCACGCAAAACAAACACCTAATCAATACACAAATTAATATATATATATAGATATATATATGTTTTTTTTGTCAACATTGGATCGATAAAATTCAATCCATAGCCTAAAACCCTCCCCTATTAGATCCCTCAAAAATTTGAAAAAGATTTTTGATTAATTATATTTATTTATAAATATAAGTATATGTAATATTACATATATAAAATGTGAAGCATATATAAATACATATATTTGGTTGGAAAAAATGTTTATTTTTGTGGTTTCGATGGCATGCGGAAAAACTAAACATGATTTACAACTATTGAAAGGTTACAACTAAAGGTGAGTTGTTTCTTGAGATTATCAAAGAAAATCCAAAGATGGGATGCCAAAATAGCAAAGGGCCCTGTGATTATGTGGTTACTTTGCAAAGGATTAGTACTTACTTCTTCATAGCACAACGATAAACTTGGCAAAAGTGTTTAAAGATCAATTTTTTTTTTAACTTCTTGTTTATTATTTGATGTTTTCTTCTGTCTTACAATATAAGTGTCTATCCCTTTCAATTCTTCTAATCAAACATTAAAAATAATATTAATTATATTTTCTTATAAATTGAGAATTTTGGATTATATCTTATAAAAATTCTCTTTATAATAAATTTTTTCTCTATTTAATACATCATAATCAAAAAGTTAAACGTAAATTTTGTTATGATTTGTATCAAGAAAATAAATGATAACTTTTACAACACAAATATATATTTTAGAGACTATCACTATTTGTTTTTTTTTTTTAAGTGATACTTGTATAGGCTTTTTTTTTGTGCTTATACAACTCGAAACAATTCAGATATTTAGCCCTTATTTTTCTTTTGACCCGATATCAATATTTGCTTATACTTTCGACATGACAAACAACAAAATTAACTTCTATGTTTAACCCTTAATTAGTTCATTTAGTCCAATATAATGATAGATTATAATTTGTTGATATATAAGTATTAGTTCATTTAAGCACATGAACAAATGAGGCTAGTTAATTACATTGATAGTTTCTCGGAAACGACTTCATACATTGAACCATTGCCTTTCCACGAACACACATGCCCATGCAACCTCGAAATAATCATACCCATACAGAACTCTACATGTATATATGTTTGATGTAGGCGATTAATGGTTTTCTGTCGAGTTGCTCTCACCCTGATGGTTAGAATGATCCAGTTAATTATTTGACATCAGAGTTAGATTTCTACTCGCTGCATTATGGTAACTTATAAAAAAAAATTTAAGGGTAAATTTTAGGCTATAGATCGGACCTTGTTGATTCAATTGTTGACAAAAAAAAATTAATGGCTTTCTTTTCTTAGACATGCTAAAATAAATACTACTAGGAGTATTATAGTTTGATATTTTAAGGTTTATATATTTTCCATTATAACATTATGTGTTCATTTTTGTAAATCTTTCTAAGCAAAGATCAAGTTATAATTAATTCACATGTTTTGATTGCAAAACTAATTATTCTTGCATCGTAATGTTAAGAATTTTTTTATTAATCCAAAAAATTGTGCGTTATGAGATATATATACTACAAACTTTTACAAAGATATATATTTTTATTATTTTGCTCAAAATCTTTATAAATCTGCTGGAAAAGTTAACATTATGTCCTAAAATTCCTGTATAAAAATTTGTAATTTTGTTTTGTTCCTTGATATTATGTAGGATCCACATAATTATAACTTCTCAGGTTGGCCACATAATTATTGGCTACGATTAAAATGGTTAGCTATTACAAAATCTGAATGAGAAGATTCAGTAAAGTTTAGGAACATAGATTGGTACGTACAAACAAAGGTACGTATCCCTTTTTTTTTTTAACATGAAAGATAACTAAACCAATTGTAAAGATGAAATAAAAATGAAAGATAACAACGAATGAAAAATTAACAAAACAAAAAAATAATATATATATATATATATATATATTTATATAAACAATGAAAACTGTCAGACTAATTGTTTTTTTTTTTTTTTGAGTTAAAGGTTCGATTAATTGTTTTTTTATATAGTTAAAAGCTAGATTAATTGATTGGTCAGGTAGAAAATCGCAATAGTAATTTGATCTATGAAAGGAATATGATTTGTTAGTGGGCATAAGATTTGATTCGTCGTTATATTCAGTTTATTGGGTCCCAATTATAATAGATTAACATTTTCATTTGTCATTTTGTAATTGAAACATCAATTATTGTGGCGATAACATGCATGATTGATGATTGTAAAATAAAATAAGGTTTCAAAGTTACTCATTATCATAATGATTTCACATGTCTAAATTCAACGATCAAAATTTTTTTGGATTTATTTATTTTTTAAAACTAGATAAAATAAATGTTTAAATAGATTTTTTCAATATTTAGCATATCCTGATCTAAAACAATTCTTTACCTAAAAAATATCTTAATTTAAATATAAATTGGGAATATTAATTGTTAAAATTTAATTCTAACAAAAAGTAATTTTCATTATTAATCTTATTTAATAAAGAAAAATATTATATTAAAGACTTATTTGTAAACAAAAACGAAAAAAAAAAATATATATATATATATATATATTATATTTTGAATCATATATATTTATAAAGAATTCCTAATCTAATAATTGTTAAAAAATCAATTATAACAAAAAATAATTTTTATTACTAATCTTATTATATATAAAATATTATATTAAAAATTTATTTATAAAAAATGAAATATATATATATATATATGATATTGTGAATAATAGATATTTATAAAGAAATCATAATCTGATAAGATATATATTTCTGATCACAATCCTAATAGAAGATAATAATCTAAATACCTCCCAAATATTCATTTGTAGACATAATTCTAATTTAAAAGGAAATTTGTGTACAAAATCATAATCTAAATAGGAATTGTGAATATCAATTGCTATATATACATAGACATATAGACGATTTTTTCAATACCCTCCAACTTTTCAAACATTCTCTAATTTAATTTTTTTTCTCTTTCGTTTACATCCAACACGCAATCAAGGCAAATAAACAAAAAGGTAAACAGTTTAAATTTAATGTATTTTTATTTTTATTTTACTATTACTAGCATGAGATCTTATCTTATTATATAAAGAAGAGTTTCTCAAAGTTAGTAATTAACAAGATTCTTCCACATATCAAATCCAATGATCATAAAAATTTTGGTGATATATTTAAAATAATTAAAAAAAAAAGAAGATAATCATAACTATATCACAAAATATTTATATCTATTTGAAATCCTATTATATGAAGGAATTGAATCTTATTATATAAAGACAGGTTTCTCAAAGTTACTATTTAACAGGATTCTTCCACGTGTCAAATCCAACGATCATATAATTTTCGGTGATATATTTAATAAATTAAAAACATAAAAAAGAAGATAATATTAACTATGCCACAAAATATTTATTTCTATTTGAAATCCTATTATATGAAGGAACCGAATCTTAACAGAAAAAGAAATAGTATATAATTAATTATATCATAATCTAAAAATAATAATGTTATTCATATTCTAAAAGGAAAACAAAATTTAATAACATAATTACAAATGTCTTACTTATAGTATAAATATTATATATAGATAATTATCTATATAGAAATTAGTATGTATTTATCATGTAATATCTTTTTATATAAAGTAAGGTTTCTCAAACTTACTAATTAATTGAATTCTTCCACGTATCAAATCTAACGATCATAAAAAATTTGATGATATTAAAAAAATCTTATTATATAAAGAAGGGTTTCATGCACATCAGACAAGAGTGTCTGCTTTATGATTCAAGAAACAAGGATACAATAAAAACCAAAATTAGAAGATAAACTTTTCAAGCGCAAGAAAGCTCATGCATTGCACGAGTCCTTATATAGTCTTATTATATAAAGTAAGGTATCTCAAAGTTAGTAATTAACATGATTCTTACACGTGTCACATCTAATGATCAGAAAAAATATCGTATTTATCTATTAAAAATAAACTAAAATATATTTTCAAAATATATTTATCTCTATCAAAAAATATTTATCTTTATTCACAATCCTAACACAAAAAAGAATTGTAAAAAAATATAAATATTTATCTCTTACTAATTATAAAATAAAAATCTTATTATATAAACTAAGGTTTATCAAATTTACTAATTAACAGGATTTATCTACGTGTTGAATCTAAAAATAAATAAAAATTGATATTTTTGTATTAAAAATAAATTAAAATATATTTTCAAAGTATATTTATCTCTATCATGAAGTATTTATCTTTATTCACAATCCTAACACACACAAAAATTATAAAAAAATATTTATATTTATATCTTATCTTATTATATAAAGTAAGGTTTCCCAAATCTACTAATTAACATGATTCTTCCAAATGTCAAATCCAATAATCAAAAAAATTTTGTATTTATATCTTATTATATAAAATAAAGTTTTTAAAAGTTACTAATTAACTATATTCTTCTACGTGTCATATCCAACGATCAGAAAATATTTCGTATTTATCTATTAAAAATAAATTAAAACATATTTTCAAAATATATTTATCTCTATCAAGAAATATTTATCTTTATTCACAGTCCTAAGACAAAAAAAATTGTAAAAAAAGTATAAATATTTATCTCTTACTAATTATAGAATAATAATCTTATCTTAGTATATAAAGTAAAGTTTCTCAAAGTTACTAATTAACATGATTCTTCCACGTGTCAAATCCAACGATCAATTCTACCATTAAAAGGATTGTAAATAACTATTTTTATTTACAATTATAAACTCCTATTATGTGAAGTTGGGTTTCA
Organism: Lepidium africanum; assembly: GCA_900406405.1. Classification (NCBI taxonomy): domain Eukaryota; kingdom Viridiplantae; phylum Streptophyta; class Magnoliopsida; order Brassicales; family Brassicaceae; genus Lepidium; species Lepidium africanum. Next base: position 55,340 of record OVAX01000754.1, on the reverse strand, counting down.
AAGATTATTAATCAACGAGATTTTCCACATCAAATTCAATGATTCAAAAATTTCAGTATTCTATTGTATAAAAATGAGTTTCAAAACTTAATAGTCAACGAGATTCATATACATGTCAAATCCAATAATATAAGATTTTGGAGTATCATATTACATCCTATTATATAAAGTTGAGTTTCAAATGGTAGTAATCAACGGAATTTTTCCATGTCAAATTCAACTATTCAAAAATTTCAGTATTCTATTATATAAAGTTGGGTTTAAAATCATATTATATAAAGTTGAGTTTCAAAAGTTAGTTATCAACGAGATTCTTAGATATTATCTAAAATATAATACTTGTATATATATCCTATGATATAAAATTGAGTTTCAAATTAATAATCAATGAGATTCTTAAATATTATCTAAAATATAATACGTGTGTATATATATATCAAATTTTTTCATAAAACCCGTGCATCGTAAAGCAAAAAAAATTAGTATTCTCTGCTTTAGTTTATATCATATATCTAATATAACTTTCAATAATACTTTTTGTTTTTGCTATGATATAAATAAATATATATTGAGCGATGAAATTTATAATATATTTTGGAGGGTTAATACCAAACCCTATGATTTGAAGCCACATGCCATGCATAATTTTCCTACTGCGACTTGTTTATAAGGCTCAATTAATTCGCTTTGGAACTTGATCTCTTTGCTTTTTCGTCATTTTTATTTGTAGGATTAGGGTTTTTAATAGATTACATATGTTCCTAGTAATTGAAATGAGAGCCCTTGTGTTGCCTACGTTGTTTTTAGTCTCAGTAAATTATTTTTATTGAGATAAAATACTAGTTAGACTTAGATACTATATAGATTTTTAAGACTTTATTCTTTTGTTGGAAACCTAAACATGGACAGATGGTAAATAGCATTTCCCTATTGAAATTTCTAGTTCTATTGCCTTGGTAAAATTAATACATGTGATCACTTTGACGTTTTTCAAAATACTATCGAACAAATGAACTTGTACATGAATATGTAAATTAACCAGGTTGAATTGGTTTAGTTAATTAAGGATTTACCTTGATTTTTCCCTTTTGGCGAGATTTGAGTTTTTCCAACTTCAAACAATTCCTTAAAATAAATGGTTAGCAATTTTCCAGTGGTATTACCAACGGCTAACCATGTATAAGAATTATTTGTAGTTAAAAAAACAAAAACCCTGTCAAAAAAGAACAATCAAGGTGAATTCTTAACCGAACTTTCTAGTTAACAAAAAAAATGAATATGTACATTCCAGAAATACATTATAATTTTATGCATTAGATGTAATATAATCAAATATTTGTAGCTGATTTATTGCTTTGTATTGATCTAGTAGGAGACAACTGAGAGAAGTGCCGCACAACTTTGTAGTAATGTCTGTTGATTAGGTCATACCACAATGTCTTGTTTTCATCATTCATGCACATGTGGCATTTATATTAGCTGACTCCAAATATAAATAAACCCTATTCAATGGGCATGGATATGGTTATGGTGAATGGGAAGTAGGCCTGAGCATATTATTGAATGTTTAGTTTGCTTTTCCATAGCCAAAAATATCTATTGAATGTTTTATATATAATTTTCCTTTTTTTCCAGCATAGTTATTATACAAGAACTGAATGAGTATCTGAAAACTGAAATAATCAAAATAGTGCATCATTTGAATTTGTGCACTTCTTTCTTAGTTATTCTTTACATTTTGTTCGGATAAAATTGAATTCCTTCTTGTTTTTATCCTCTTTTTTTTGGCAAGAAGCTATGTGTACATAGAAGTAACTAAGGTTTTGTAAAGCAAAACATTAACCTTCGTAATGACATTAACATACTTATCAAAAAAAAAAAAAAAAAAAAGCATCCATCATAAAGTCCAGGGCGTTAATAAATGGTTAATTGATAGCGTATTGCTATTATGTGGACCATGGAAAAACAATAGCCATTGATATAAACAGTTACATAATATTCATGGCAAACATATCAATAATAGTTACTAGAATCTCGTAGCCAATACCAAGAAATTTCTATGGAGCTCTTCTTGAGAAAGTAGAGAAGAATCCCAAGAAGTTGTGCAACGTGGTTAAGGCTGATGTCGAAAACAGTAAAGGGAAGTAGGAAGCAAACATGGAAATTCTGGTAAATACAAGCTATCAATTCTTTTCCCAAGACAGCTCACTAAATTGGAAGATCAAGGTGAGTTTACAATCCCCTGTACTCTTGGGAAGCTGATGTTCAGTGATGCACTTTATGATTCTGGAGTTAGTGTGAACGCTACCTCATTGGAGACTATGAAGAAGCACGAAATCGAGCTCATGCAAGATCACAATTCCTCTATTTCTTTTGGAAATGTCTCTTCAAAGTGCCCGCGAGGAAGGCTAGTTGACTTCCCACTTCTCTTTGGAAACTGTAAGGTTCCAACAGATTTCACTATGGTCGAGATGGCACAAGGTGGTGCGGTTCCTATACTTCAAGGAAGGCCTTTTCTGAATACAGCTGGGGCTAAAATCGATTTCTCCAACAAGAGTGTGGTCTTGGAGAACATTGACAAAGGAGTATCTTATCCCATTATAACTCTTACTTATAGTTTATGCATAATGATCACCATGACCAAGAGAGTATAAATAGTGTCAGAATCAGAAGTAGTGGTTTGGACTTTGTCGATGTTTAATGGAACTTTTGAGCATGAATTAGACAAAAAGGATAGTGTTCATCGTGAGCTTACAGAACACTTAGTGGATTATGATAGTCCATAATTGGAACGACCAGACACACGTATCCTTGACAATAAGCTTAATGTAAATTCTAAGTTTACGTTGCATAATTTTTGTCTTAAAGTTTTTGCAGGTAAGATTGAAACAGGAAGTCAGGGACCTTTTGCTGTGAAAGAGGTGAAACCCGATGGAACTGTAATGTTGCTGGATGCTACATGAGCTGAATTTCGAACTAAGGACCCTCATCTGAGGGAATTCATCACAGAAAGTCATCCTACTAAGGGAGGAACAACTCCTCCCAAAAGTCCACTCGCCATCTAAGTGGCATACGAGTCAAGCTAATGACTCTAAACAAGCACTGAGTGGGAGGCAACCCACTAGTATGTAACTTTAGTTTTCTGCATTTTTCTGTTTTAAGTCTATTTTCGTTCTGGTTTTGTTATTTTTGTTTTAAATAAGAAAACGATCAAGCCACAATGTTCGATCAATCCATGCTGGGATCAACTAATCTGAGAGCTATTTGAATAAGATGCATAATATGTTGATCAACCTCCAGATCACGATCAATCTGATCGATAGAGGAACAAGAAATGCCCTCGATCTGATGATCACCTGACAATTATGGATCGATCGATCAGAGCTTTCAAAGGATGATGGGCACGATCTACCGATCGACCCTACTTTATGAGCTCGATCTATCTGACAAAGACAGCAGCAAGAGAAAAACCTGAGGATCGATCGATCATCAAACCAGGCAAGTTTTCTGTTCTCTAAAACTAGTTCAATTCACTTAAAATTGAACCAGAAAACTCTTTCAGAACAGAAGATACTAAGTATTTAAGATAAAAACTTCCGAACTTTTAGAGTTCTTTTGTCCTTGGGCGATTTTTAAGAGACTTTTCAAAAAATTTCAACCTCCCATAACACTCTCGATTCTTAATGAATTTTAATGATTCTTGAGCCTAACCCACTCAAATTTTCCTCCTATTTCTGATTATCTCACTTTCATTCCTGATCTGCAAAGATATAACTCTCTATCTCTACTTTTCATTCCGCGAAAATTGAAGGTTTTTGGGCTAGATAAATTTCGAATTGTTTCTTGAAACAATTTACATGCTATGATTGTTATGTGATGATTTCGAGTTCGAATTACCCAGAATCTAGAAGATTTTTGTGTAGAATCGATGCTTAGGTTGAAGGGGAATTTAGAGCAAATTTAGGGATTTCATTTTGGAATTGAACATGGAACAAATAGGTAGATGCATTACTGGATGATTGATTATGATATTGGATTAAATTGATTGCATTTGGTCTAGTTTACTTCCAAATTCAAGATTCTTCATATCTCAAACCTTGATTTTTGAACTTATATAGATGTTTTTTCTTCGTGTTTGTCTCTTGTCAGGAATTGGTTCATGTAGGTGAAAGGAAACCTTCCAAGAAGGTCAGGAGATTATCAGTGCAGGAAGCGGGATAATCTTCCCATATTGGTTCAGTAGACCAGACTCTCCCACCATGGCCACGACCTGACAGCACTCCGTTTCTGCCCAACAAAGGAAACATGTGAGATCCAACTCTGATGAGAAGACCGACCTTAGATACACGTAGAGGGATTGTGAATCTAGTTGGCAGCACCACCACAGTGTGTTCTATGACCAATTACTGAGGAATAAGATAGTTCCAACCAGTTCATCTGCACCAACACGCTCGATAAACTAGGGATCCTGGATTATGTAAATGGTACCGTAGGCAGAATCAGTTTGGGGACTTTCGCACATCGTAGTTATCCACTCTATCCAGAGCCAGTTTGCTACTTATTAGCATCCTATAAGGTTGGTTGCTGATTCTCATGCTTCAGTATATGCTGCTCTCTTTACATTCTTTTATGGTGAAGCACTCACTGTACACGATGGCGGTTAGGGACTTTTGCAAGATTTATGGGTTCAAGGAACTTGGAGAGGGACGCTTGCCATCATAGGATGGTTAGCGCAATTCGGATTTGTGGCACATTATCGCAGATAGAGGATATCAGGATCGTGCATCAAAGCTCACACACATCAGAAACCCAGCTATTCAGATGGTAGCAAAGATTATTGGTTCCACCATTTCTGGTAAAGAGGAGTTTGGATCAATGACCAAGGCCGAGCTAAAAGTACTTCATCACACTATATCTCCAGCATTTCCAGACCTCTATGGCGAAATGCCTCCACCTCAGTAGACGAACCTCAACATCAACTGGGATTTGTCTTCGCTGAGCTGCTCATAAAACGATGCTTAAGAAGATCACCCAACAAACCACTGAAGAAGACAATATGTAGTCTCCTAAATCCGATCTTAATGTATCAAAAATTGGATCTCAGCAGCACACAGACGATCAAGAGGATCCACTACATGGATGATAGGTTTTTGATCAACTACACTTACCTGGCGGCAAAGACAAAATGGAGGCACTTGCTGCTTTAATGTGACTTTCGAGCCTCACATTAATCATCCGAAGATTGTTGAGATTGAGCCTCTTCGACTTACTCATCGTACTTCTTCCCGCCAATACGAGGATCTACCCGACTCCCCTCCTCACTCGCCTTCATAGTCGCACTCTATGCGCACTACTTCACTGGTTACGATGGAGCATGTGATAGTTCAACCTCCCTCCATTATCGGTTGACTTCCCTGATAGGGAGTACATGCACTGGGTATATGAGACTGAGATGAGGAAGCACTCGATGCTGCAACGCATTTGGGAAGGATTGAAAATTACCAAAGTTTCAGTGCCTGTTTAGGAGAGCCTTCAGGGAGCAGAGCTATGACGAGCACGAGAGCTACAGATGCTAGGCCCGATATTATTGGATATGGGCTTGCTGCCACATCTGACAAGGAGGAAGACGAGCAGACCTTGGATCGTCGCTTACCTCGCCATCGCAGAGCCCCTAGAGATCGAGAAAGCCGCAACCCATTGTAGCTCAGATTTTGATCGACTCTCTTATCCTACTTCCTTTTCACTTTTTTGATTTTATGTACTTTTTTAATCTTATTTTTATGTGTAAGTTTTACTTTTTTTAGGCTTATTCTCACACCGGGACGGTGTGAAGTAAGTCTGGGAGAGGACACTTGCTGTGACTAACACTATTTTTCTTTCTTTTGTTTTTATTTTTAGACATTTTGTGTTCTTATTGAGTCTTTTGAGCTTTAAACCTGATTGTAGGAACTATGATTTTTGAGGTCTATTGCATTGTCATGAACTAAGTACCATTGATTTGATCCTGAAAGGGACCGATTGGCTATTGGAAAACTCAGATACTACACAACTTCTCAGTACCACCCACTTCCTCTTGGGTATTCGATGAATCTCATACCAGCTTCACCCATAACTTGACTTAGTTTTCTTGTCAAGGGGGTTGGTATGCATAAGATTGAGTCCTCTTTCAGTGCAACGACAAATTTTCCTATATAAGTATGGTTTCCCCCCCTCTCAATCATTTCAAGCATTTCAGCTAAACCTGAAGTGACTATACAACAAAGTTGTGTGCACTGTTGGTAGATGAGGGTAAAAGTCTTTCAATGACGCTGCTCTTGCTAGTTTATTGAGAAGTACTCCAATGAATCTACTCTTGCTTACATCCTTTGAGTTACTAAAGAACCGACCAATAAAAAAAATACAATGATACCCTAGGTAAGTAAGGAGAAATTGGTTGAAATTAAATGAAATGAGAGGAAATGAACCATATAGAAGGTAGTCTTGAGATTGAAGGAGAAACTTATGTATCCTTTGAGCGATATTCCCTCATTGAGACTGCACCTAGATACATTAGGAACTCGGTATGGTGTATTCGGATCACTTACTTGGATTGTGGAGTTCAACCGGGATAGTTGCTAAGCTTGGGGGAAGTACAAGGTGGTCTCGATTATGTCAGGTAAGTTTCATGTGGTTTACTACAGGAATTGACTTGCAGTTTTCTTATGACGAATGAGTTCCTTTGGTTGCGCTTTTCGTACAGTCTTTCGTTTCTTTGTTGAGGAAAAACAAGAAGCTAAGTCAAGGAGAATTGATGTGCCTCATTTTTATCAGTTTTTAGCTCACTAATTTGCATGTTTTTAGAGTCTTTGTTAGTGTTCTAGAGTCTTTGCATGTACAAAATATGCTAAATTTGGATTATGCACGCGAAGCATGGATTAAAGGAATTCGGAGCAATTCTGGCGTTTTTGCAGAATATTGAATTGATCGATCCTCACCTAGATTGATCGATCCCATACAGCACCAAAAGCTACCCACGACGTGAAGATCGACTAGCCAAGCGTGATCGATCGGTCGTCTCACCACCAGGACTTGCTCCTGACCTAAGGATCGACCTTGCCACAAAGGATCGATCGATCCAGTCTTCTACATGATCAGTACACGAACTGAGGATCGACTAACTGATGCGATGATCGACTATTCCACTGCCTTGAAGCTGCGAAGACAAACCTAATTCAATTATTATGACTGATACACTTTGTAAGTTAGGGAGAAGAATTCCTCTTCATCATTGAGAAGATGTTTGAACTCCTTTTAATTCTTTGCAATTCAATTATGTTTTCTATTTCCTCTATGAAATTGTCTCTTTCTATGATGTCTAAGTAGTTTCATAATCAGGTTTAGGTTTTTCTAGGGAATTAGGAATCAATGATTTAGGAACAAATAGGGCTCGATTTTGTGTGTTTACCATCTATTGATGTGTGTAATGCTTAGATTAACCTGATCACCTAGTCTATGATCTTAGGTTGTTTAAGTCTCCAAAAGCTTGTTAGATGCCTGAACTAGCGTAGATGAGCAACTAGTCCTTAACTAGCGAAAGCTGATGTTAAGGCTAGTTGTGAACATATTAGACCCAATTGATAAAGCATGATTACATCTCTAGGACCAACGATAGTTAGAATTGCTAGGTTGTTCAACATAGTAGTATATACCACGACAATAAGTTTGCTAAAATTTTATGTATGAGTCGAGAATTGGTTGAATGTATGCCCTAAATAGTTTTCCTAATTTGATTTTCTGTTCCCGATGAATTCCCCGATGTCTGATGTTTTTAATATTGAGTTTTTAATCATTTTAGGTGTTAGTTCTTATCACCTTGTTAGAATTTGATCCTTTCTTTACTATTACATTTGTTGTGCACTTACAGTAGGATAATAGGGTTAAAACATATGATATCAGTTATAGAGTTTTTTCAAACACTATTTAATGATAGTTTAAAGGGATATTTTTACCCTACACTTCTTTTATGTTTTAAATTATGAGAAATGCCTCTTTTTTGAATCTTACACGAAATAGCTTTTTTATCTTTTAAATTGTATAAAATGCTCATTTTAAAAAGCTTTTTACGAAATATCATTTTTTTGAAAAATGAGATATTTTGAAATAAGATATAACATATAATAATGTTTACGGTAGATATTTATTCGATTTACATAAACATAATAAAATTTGATCTACCGTCAACAATATTGCACTTCAATACCCAAAAAGATGTATTCCCAAAATTTGATAATGAAAACATGAAACGAGCTCTGAACTTATAGTAGCTCTCTAGAAGACTGGAAGAGGTCTTCACATATACACATAAAAATAATAATAATAAAATATTTCACACCGACCTTTAATTGTAGTATAATTTAACAAACAGCTTTAAATTCTTTCAAAAAATGATATATCGACAGAAATGTTTCCCAAGTACATAACTATCTCTTTCAACAATATTTCAACGTAGACGTTACAATCAGCCACTTTGAATTGTAAGTAACAGACGAACAGTGAATCAAAGCCTAAATTGTAGCAAATGTTAAATGAATAAGAACGTAATAGTTAAAGATTCATTTGATGGAGCCTTTATTGGTCTATAGTAGGACCCTTATAATAAATTAGGTATAAAAATCATTTATGTGACTGCTAAATTGTGCATGCGATTTAGGAGAGTTTTCTGTAAAGATGGGCCTGCATTGTTCATACAATGTTTGCTTTCGACTCTGAAACATACATAACAAAGCCATGTTCTTGGTTAGCTATATTATTATATTAACCGAGGATGTGAAAATAATAATTTTTTATTATAATTCCTTTAATGCATCCAAAACTTTATGTATAGCTTTTATTTCAGGATTTCTTAAATTTTGTTTCACCTTCATTTATTTATTTTACGTTTACCATTATAACCAATACGGTCCACATGTCGTTTAGGTTTCTGTATTTTAAAAAGAAAATCAATAGATCACCAGACCATGAAAAGTCAATGAGTTTGAAATATTTTGAATTGTATCTACTAATTAAACCAGAACCAATTTTGACAATTGTGATATGCCAGTATCGAGGATTTTATATATAAGTAGCCGAAAACAGAGGCTCTGCGTAAGAAAGAAAAAAAAGTTAAGTGTGACTACAAAATTATTATTATTATTTAGTAATCAAATTCTATATTCATACTCTAAAACCTATAACATAAGATTATATGATCATTTGGAGTTAAACTCCACTAAAAATATTCGATGGATATATAACTATTTTATTTCGTACACAACTATTATTTGAAACTTTTTTTTTTTATATCGTCTACTTTATTGAAAAAATCTCAAATGGATTTAAGTATGACTTTACAATTAAAGACAAAATGATGGCACAAACACAAGCCTAATGACCCAATAAAAGGAAAAAACCAGAAGAGATATGCGTGTTCTTCTTTCTTCACCATCTAATTCCATGTGGTACTTCGTGGAGAGAATAACTCTCTCTCTAAAAGAGGAGAGATGATTTTATTTGAGAAGTTGAAAATATATCTTATATTAAAAAGCTTGTTAACATTTAATTTGGGATTTTCTTAGTAGACTTGGTATGGACCCATTTTCCAAATACTTTAGGATACAAACAGAACTTTACCATAATTTGAGAAGGCTTGTCTTTTTTTTTTTTTTTTGTCAACCGGCTTGTCTTCTATAATGCAGAATGATATGTTTCACTTTCCTTGCTTCTGTTTCCTTTGGTCACTTAGAATTATTCCAATCTTGAGAAATGACAAAATTCCCTAAATTTTTCTTCTGTTTGTTATATTAAACAAGTGTCATAAATGATATAGCAAACCGAATAACTACCGGTCTATGTAGATTTTCTTAGTTTGTGAATCTCCTCATCATATTCGAAGGTGAAGTATAATTGTAGATGTAGCCATTCATAAACAGGTAGTTCTTTATAGCATTTTTCAACATTGGTATTTTCTCAATATCCTCAAACATGAGATATATGAAGTGTGCTTCACAAGGTATCCACTATAAATGTGGTCTTTTGGCCATAAGTAATTTTCCTACAGTGAAAACCTATTACAAATCAAAACAATAACGTAAAAAGTAATAAAAATGAATATGGAATAACAAAATGTCATAAAGCTTAAGGATTAACATACCAAATTTCACATAATTTGAAGCATTATCTCTTATAACTTGAACAACATTTGTTTCTCCAACTTTCTCCATTATACGATCAATAAACATCATGTTTGGATCTTTCACAATCTCTAAAACATCAACTGACTCAACAAAAACTGATCCCTTTGGCAAAATAACAAGAAAGTTAATAATGTCCTTTTAGACAACATAATCATGCCATACATCCGACATTAGCTAGTGAACACCTTTTAGTTACTCATTCTTTCTTTTGTTCCATTGATTGGCTTTTAGTTTCTTGCACTTCTTTCGTAAGCAAAGGAACTCGCATCTCATACATGGACGATGACTCAAAGCCAAAATCATATTGCCTAACTAAATCGAGTGCCTCCTTTAAAATTGTCAAAAGTAGCTGCATTAAACAGAATTGCTGCACCATAGAACAACCTTGCAATAACAATACGTGCTTTGTACCTAAATTTCTTATCACAAACTCCAAAGATATCCATTATATCCTTTTTTCCTTTTAAAACGTCATGAGGAGTCAGACACACAACCAATCCATAAGACCTTTACGTTTCTTCAAAGAAGGTTGACCACGTCCATGACTATGTTGAAGTTCAACTTCTTCTTCATATCATAATCTTTATATTCTAAAAATTTTGGCAACATTTGAATAATGATTTTTGCCTTTTTTTCAAGAAGGCTTTTACTTATGTGTTCATGTCATCGTGAACACGTGGACATGCAGTAACATTCTTGGAATCGCCATAGTCTTTTACACGTTTAACTCCGCCATGACATATTTTATCACAAAAATTTCACTTGACATTACCATATTTCTCTCTAAGAGTTACATATTTTCTACATATGTCCATGTGTTTTGTAGATTCTAAATTAGCCATGATGAAAAAAAAGTATGGACACTCAAACAGAGACTTGAAAAGTGAAATGAGATAAGAGAGACAATCAAAGAGAGACTTAGAATGAGAGATCAAAAAGACAAAATATGAAAAATTAATTGGAGAGAAAACTTAGAAAGTGAAGCGTGAGAGTTGAGACTTATATTATGATTAGGAAAATACAAATTTAGGGTTGTAAGTAAATATTCACGTTAAACAAGTTTTGGATGGATAAATACTAGTAAAGTTAATCAAGTTTTGGAAACATGCACATTAAAACACTTTTGGAAACATAAATATTTATATTAATTTAAATAAATCATGTTTTGCTTCCCCACTCACTTCATGCTGAGGCGATACAAAACGCTCACTTATATGAAATAGCCTCACCTCACCACCCCAAGACGTTACGTCCATCACTTCACCTTGCTTTAAATTAACTTCCAATGTAGTTATTTCTGTCAATTCTCTTAAAAGTTATTAAGATAAATTGTATATGCAATTTCTTCATTTGTAATTAATACTATATACCACTAATAAACATGATATTGTTGAGTTCCTCTTAATTTGTTGGTTACACGTCCCAACTAATAGTTCAACATCTGGAATTTGACTTCATCTCACTACATGTAATGGTTAAAATAGAATATTTTAAGGATGAATTTGAGTTATGGATATGATATTATTGATCTAATTATTGAAAAGCAAAACATGACATCATACAAGGAATTTTGCTTTCATATATAAAGAACCATATTTATATTTGATTCTCAAAGACAAAGAAGATTACTGAGTTAGACTCTGAGCAATTGAGGTGTTGAATAATTTATTCAATAGTTGATAGTCTTAATGAGGATGTTGAATTTTCTTTAAGAAATGACATGGTCATCATTAAGCTATTGAATACAATAAAATAACAATATAATCACTCAATTCTATCATAAAGAAAAATTGAGAAAGATACAAAAGGAAGATATGACACATGTCCTAAATTCATTTGATTTTGAGATTGTGCATTTTGTGTTTTATCCACAATTTTCTATAATTTTCATTATATAATTTTCTAAAATCTTATTTTTAAACACACTAAGGGTTATACCGGGGTACGCCCGGTTAGTACATATAATATTTTTTCCAAATAGTTTTGTTGAGCAAATTGTAGTTTGTATGCATAATTCAATTATGTAGCTTGTCCCCTCAAGCTTTATAGATAAAGAACCTCTGAAATCTGGAAAACTAATAAGCCCTATCCTTGTGATAATTGGAGGAAGTTTAACATAATCAAATCTCTAAGGAAGATAGAAATTACGTATTTTTGTTGAGGTATCTACAGCTTGCTTAACAAGAACTTAGGTGTTATACCGTATTTCTGTCAATGATCTATAACTCGCTTGACAAAAACGTTGAAGCTAAGGAACAGTTTGCAAAGTAGAGAGAGCTTTCTCCAAAGAATTTTGATAGGTACTTGAGAACTCTATTGTCTAGAATGAAGCTCTTTGCTGGTGATGAGAACTAAGTTAGTTAGATAGTTTTCAATCATATCAGAAGAATAAAATACAGAAGATTATTAGGTGGAATTGAACAACTCAACTTGTTATTATACCTACAGATAAAGCCAAAATGATAATGACTATCCTTAACTTGGTATAAATCATATACGAGTTTAAACAAAAACCAAAACTCTTATAAATTCGTTTACACTTCCATGTAAGGTAGAAAAGTCATCATGAATTGTATATTTAGTCGATACAGACCTCAAAGGTATTTGAATTTCCACACAAATATTATATGATGCGATCGACTATAAAGGTAAACACTTGAATCTTTTTTGTAAAAGTCAGATTTTATACCAAAATACATGTACATTTTAAACTAAAAAAAAAAACAACATACATGCTGTAACCTTGGACATCAAGAAGTTGGTATGAATCAACGTCGCCAGTTGTTCTAATGATTGCTTTAGTTGCCTAGTGTCATCAGTGACGTGCCTAGTATCTTCAATAAGTTGGGATAACGGTAAGATCATATGATCGAAAATACTCCTGAACAACAGGAAATCTGAAAAGGTGAGGTCTGAACTGTGAAAAAGAATGTGACCAAAACTCGTTACAGTCAATTAAAAAAAGAAAGAAAAGAAAACTTGTTTACCTGAAGACGATCCCATAATGATATGTTATGAATGTGATTTGATATAAAATATGAACTCCCATTGAGCTCGTAGCCACTGCTATATATATTACATGCTTTGTCCACAACTGTCCAAAGACCATAAATAAGATTGTGGTATAATTAGAAGGGAGATGAGAAAAGCACACAAAGGACACAAAATATTGAACGGCTTTCAAGTTCATTATTTGTGTTGGTATTGCTATAGCTTTATTTCTCAAGGGAAGTCGTGCATCCCAAGTGAGGTGTCCACCAGACGAATTTTCAAGGAGTAAATTAATCAAGAAATTTCTCAACAAAATTTTCTGTTCTTTTGCCATTTTTGGATAGGAAGATCTTCTGACTTCTTTAAGTGCGGATGAAATTCCTTTCGAATCTTGATGTACCTTATGTTCGAGAATATGTAGAAATGCAATGTATCTACAAAAGAAAAAGCAAACCAAAAAAAGCAAATTAATATCTTTTCCACTCACGTTTATATCAGAGGAGGTCACACAAATGGTATAAACTTAAAACTATAATAAAGAGTTATGAAGTTCTGACCTGGGACCATCCACTTGCTTAGACATCCATCTAGCAACGTTCAACATTGCATCCATCCTCGCTTTAGCAATCCCTTGACCACTTCCTCTCAATATGTTGTGAAATTTTTGGGTTGATGCTATACTACTACCCTTGTATTCATCAAAAATGAAAAGTTATAAAGAACTGCAAACCTCCATTTGTGCTATACTCTAAGAGTCAATTTGTTTGAACCGTTATTGATTTGTTAATCGAACCTCTTGCAGTATGCAATTCATCTGCAGGAAAACTAAAGTGAAAGAATCATAGAGTTGAAGTAAGAGATTCTCCTACGAAGCTTAAAATATTGGAACTATATATGGAAATTAAGAAAAAAGACAATCGTATATATTTTTGGCATCATTGTGGAGTCAAGAACTGAAGTTTCCAAGGAAGGGGAAAAGTTAAGTAAAAAGAGAAAGAGCAATGAGCACAAGAGGAAGAGAATCTGAAGAGCGAATATGTTCAACGTCTAGTATCTACTAACTGGAATTAAAACTAAAGGCAATAAAGACCCGAAATATGTTAATGAAAATTTTACAGAGGAGTTGCAGAAACTTAAATTGGATGATGTGGCTACATGCTGACGTGGCGTGTAAATAGCATCCTTTTAAAAAAGTGACATGTATAGTTTAGGAGGTGATAAATAGGTACTTTTAGTATATATATATTTTGGGTAACATGAATCCCAACAACAACCCATTTTTTTCCTCCTATAACATTTTATTTCATTAAAACTGGTTGTAACCGATTACATTATAGAACAACAACCCTTTTAATACCCAAAATTTTTAGTAATTATCTTTTTCACTACCAGAATCTCAACAATTACCAAATTTCTAATCAATATCCTAATCAATCACACTCCCAAAATACACCATTGTAAATTTTTACCAAATTTTACAATACCGTAAGTAGTTCCATATTATTATCCATATCCATATTATGGTTCGAAGATGTCATATTCATCTCAAACAACAAAATTTCCAAATGTTTCAATTATTTTACTTTTATATAAACGTTTTAATAATATAGTTATAACATCTAATTAAAAATTAAAATATAAAATAAAAATAGTAGAGTAGAGTGTTGAATTTTATTAAACAAAATTATAGTAGGGATATAAAAATTAAAATAAATGTTAACTAATTAAATAAAATAGAAAAAAATAATATTGAGTGTTAAAAAAGAACAAAAGAAAAAAAAAGGTTGAAAGTATAAACCATCCTAAATAGTCTTATATGAAACCTTAAACATAGACAAAGATATGGTCTGGATAAAGTTTTGGGTTCACTAAGGTTTTAATATGGCTGTCCCTCTCTTGAAGTAGTCCTCGGCTTAAAATCCGAAACTGAAAACCAAACCCACAACCGAACCGATATAACTAAACCATATTGATTCCGGTTATATCCATATAACCCGATCGCCACAAGACTCCATGATACTTTGGATCCGGTTTCAGATCGGTTATTAACCGAACACCGAAACAACCGAACGGCAACACACATCTCCATAGATACTAGATCGATAGGCTTCATAATTATGTTGGTCTCAGTTCTTCGATTTAGGTATTGTACTTCAGTGACAATGCATTTATTCTCACAGATTGCGTTTCTTCATAGAGCAGACCTAGTTGATTTTTATCCATTTCCCCAAATCAAAAACCCTTCATATAAGACAAGAAAGCTCAAAGACAGCAACTCTGGCTTCTACAGCTTCTTCGAGTTTTCCTTACCATCATTTTGGTTCTGGAATTTCTAGAAATTGTTCTCAATATAAGGTATTTCCATCTTCTTATTCATATTCTAATTTCTATCGATTTATGAATTCTGGGTTTATAGAAATCATATAACTTTTAGGTTGTCTTGTTTAATCTTTGATATGAATTGATTTTAATTCTATTATTGTTTCATTGGAGATATTCTGAGATAGTTTGATGATATTCTAAAGTTTTGTAGGAGTTAAACTTCTTTCTTAGTTTTGTGAATCGATTTTAAGTGTTGAAGTTCTGTAGAAGTTTATAACTTCTGAAGTGTGGGAATCAATATTTAAATTCTGAAGTTCTGATTTTATAATTTTTAAAGATAATCATTATGAATCGATCTTGTTTATTCCTTGCCTCTTTGAAATGTCTGTGAATCGAAATTTTACTTTTGAAGTTCTAATTTTCAGATATAATCATTATGAAATCTTGTTTGTTCCTTGTCTCTTTGAAATTTTTCTGAAACGATATAATGCTTGAATTATTTTGATTAGTTAGTCATTGTTTTCTATGTTCTAACTTCTTATTATGTCCATGTTTCTATGTACTGTTTTGAGATGGATTCGTCATCACCTTCACTCCAAAATACCAATAACCAACAAGAGGTTGATAGAGGCAAACAGAAAGTACATGATGAAACTAATGCAAGTGGAGTAAATTCTCAGTCTAGCAAGAGGATTCTCCCCACAAGACCCAATGTATGGTTGCATTATACAAGGTTGTCGAGTAATTGTAACAAGTGTATATGTCACTATTGTAAGAAAGAGTACTCATGTAATACCAAGTCAGGGACTTCAAACCTTATAAGTCATCTTCAAATCTGCAAGCATTACAAGGCATGGGTTGAAAGTGAAGCCAGGATTCAACCCTTTATTACTGAAGATGGAAACTTGCAATATGCAGAAGTGACTGAGGAACAGTTCAGAGAAGCTACAAATGAGATGCTTGTGTTAGGAGAATTGCCACTAGCTTTCATTGAAAATGTGGCTTGGAAACATTTTTGCAAGAAGGTTCGTTTTTTTTATAGTCATTAAACATATATTTTGTTATTTATTTGTAATTTCTAATCTATTTATTTGATTCTACTTGAAGGTCAAGTTGTACAAGCCTCTCTCAAGAAGGACTGCAACAAGAGACATTGTTCAAATGTACGAATCAAGGAAAGCCACTTTGAAGGAATGGTTTATGGCCAACAAACAAAGAGTTTCACTAACAACTGACATTTGGACTGCTTCTCATACAGGTTAGTTATGTTCTAAATTCTCTTACAAGTTATGATTTACTTCAGGCATGAGTTTCTTTGTGGTGCAGACTTAGATTTTAAGTTATGTTAGTATATCATAAGCTATGTTAGTATATTATAAGCTTTATTATATGGTTTAGTTATTCATTTTGAAGACAAACAAGACATTCATTTTGAAGAGAAAGTGCTTACAAATCAAGAAATAATCGCTGAGTTTGAGTTTGAAGATAAGCTTGAGAAAAATATAAATTCTTGTCTTATATATTTGATTAGCTTGAGTATGTTTTATTTAATGTTTAAGTTTTTTCTTTCTACAGAGTTTGGAACTTTGGCAATTGATAATGAATATGTCACCATGGAGACATAGACTTATAGTCTCCGTTCAAGGTATTCACTTTCATATTTTTCACTTGTTAATTGTTACAAATTTATATTATCAAGTAGATAATAATTATTTGGCATTGTTTGATGTCACAGGTCTAACTCTGAAAGTTCTTGCCAGTTAGTTCTCTCTTATTATGGTTCTCACAGATTTTATTTTCTAATTTCTATCATGATTTCCCAAACTTTGTTTTGTATTTTCGGATCTTAATTCTCTCTTTTAGCATCTACCTCTTTTTATGTCTTTTTATGTTATGGCTTATGATCTTTGAGGTTGTATGGAATAGGATGAATTAGTACTCTATTGTTATTACCAGATGTGTTGAATTTGCTATGTTAAATGTGGATTATTGGGTTACTCTTGTTGCAAACAAGTATTTTGGTTTATAAAAACCGATCCGAAACCGAACCGATTGATATTTCGGATGCAATTGGATTTTATATACATATATACAACCGAACCGAACCTGAACTTTAATAAAAACCAAATGGATCCTATACTTATACATCTGAAAAACCAATAATCCAAAACAATCGAACCAAAACCGAACGGTCTCCCGAATGTCCAGGACTACTTGAAGAGTCTTTTCATTCTAAACCGTCAGAAAATCATCTATCTGAAACTTTAATGAGACAAAGTGACAACGACACTCATAATTCTTACACTCAACTTTTATTTTTACTTTTTATTTTTATGGTGAAAATGTCTCACATATAAGATCTTTTATATATTTAGAGACAAAAGAATATCATTTGTCAAATTTTTTTTTTTATCATTTGTCAATTTGAGAGTGCAATTTTAAAGAAAGCATTTCCCTGCACGTTAAGAGTGACTCCATTTTTTCTCTAATATAAAAAAAATTTGAGTTTGTAACAATTTTATTGTTATTAATTATGAAACAACTACATATGTTACTTTATCCAAAAAAAAAAAAAACTACATATGTTAGATGTTTCATGTCTAAATTTTGGTGATTTTGATGTTGAATAAATAGTATGTGGTTAAAAAAAATAAGAATTAAAAGAGTTAAAAATTTGATTTTGAAAAGTATAGTTCGCATCCTTCAAAATATATGCATGTATTTTTAAATTACCAAAAAATAATGTATATTTAATATTCTGGCATCTCTATTTTGAATGTCAAATTTTTTTAGAGAGATTTTAAGAAATATCCTGTTTAACATGTACTTTTTAAAAAGTATCCCCTCATACTTATTTTTTTCTCCCAATTTTTAATGGAAATTGTATGTTTTGAAAAAGACATGTCAAAAAAAATATTTTTGAAAGTTCCCCATTTTTTTATCACCGGTATTTTTAAAATTATAGTATTCATATTATTTACACAAGACTAATTTTTCATATTTACCATCAAAAATCGAACATGATTGAATTACAAAAAAAATTAAGTAATGAATCGAACATGATATAGGAGTAATATTTAATTTTATATAGAAAACATTCAAAACTAAATTTTGTATTGATAAAACAAATTAATTTAAACAAGTATATAATATCAGTATAGTTTAGTATAAAAATTATTAGCATCGAACTGTTTTCATCTATAGAAAAAAAAATTAAGAAATTTTTTCATCTTATTTTTATATATACAAAGATGAACAATCCGCCTCTAATGTAATAAAGCCGAGAATAGAGAGTTAACTTGATAAATATATGTATGTAAATAATTACCTCTGTCTTGGGTTTTGAGATGTTATATAATGAAGTATTTTGGTTGAAAAAAAAGAGGAAAAAAGAAAAAGAAGAAGATAAAGCAGGAACAAATAATAATGGATATGATTAAAACAAAAACAAAAACAAAATGGATGCGACAATAAATAAAATAAAAGAAAGTGGATCTGGTTAGGTGGTCAGCATCTTTTACGGATTTGAGAAATTAGGATATTGCAATATTTACATCTTGTGGACCATTCACATCCCAAAGTGCATGTGAAAGTGACCACTTCTCTGATCCAACGTATCAATTGTCATAATCATTTTCGTACATACCAAATACACTCTTTAAATTTCATTATTACTGATTTAATTTCAGATGTTTTTCCTATTAAATAATTGGAAAATTAAAGAACTTAAACTATACATAGTTATAAACTTTCATATTTTGACTCTAAATAACATATTTTAATTATATATTTTGCTAATTCTAATTTTGAAATTAATTTTTACCGTCAAAATTACTAGAAAGTGATACATATTGGCCATGATTGGTGTAGTTTGAGTGATACATATTACTAGAAATTAATTTTGTTGTAGTTTTGAGTTTTTTTTGCGGTAGGATTTAAGTTGTAGCTTTTTTGGTTGTAGATTTTTTTTTTTGTAGGTTTTCTGACTGTATATTTTCTTGTTGTAAGATTTTATTTTTGTAAAACTCATAAATTTTATCTCTAAATATTTGATTTTCTACAGCCAAAAATATTCTATAAAAAAAAATTAATTTCTGGAGTAGAACCAAAAATAAACCTAGAGCATGATTAGTTCAATTTTAATGCTTTTGAAAGAATTTTTGCTTTCCAGAGCAACCAAAATCATTACCAATCAAACATATTGTATCTTGCATTATCTAAATTGTGTTATGGTAGTGGAGAAGTTCATAACGTTAAGTCATTAAGCGGATGTATTGGATTGAAGATTATAGAAGATTCTGTAATTTTATGTAAGTCACATGTTATTGAATCAATACTTTTAAATTCTCTCTGCAAATCCTCTGTTATTGGAATTTATGAAAAGCACTTCAAAATTATTTACAATCCTCTATTATTCAATTAATGATTTCAAAAAGTCATACAAAATCTTATGTTATTGAAACCATAACAGATTTTTAAAACATTGTTGTGAGAAATATTTTAGGAGATTTCATATATATTGTCTAGTTAAAAGTGAGGTAAGTAAACTCACACCTCCACGTATGTGATTTGGAGAGATTTCACTCAAAAAAAAAAAACCTAATGTGTATATAAAAATAATACAGAAAAAATCCCTTTTCCTATTATCGATTTAATCGAATCTAAAGCCAAACTTTGTGTTATTGAGTTTGGAATCAATTACATCGTTCTTCTTTTACCTTTGTTCTCCGGTTTAGGTCTGAAAAAAAAAGCAAGAAACTATGTGGCGAGTTTTCACATGTCCACCGATTGTGATTTCAAGTATGTGGTTTCTAGTTTCAATTATTTATGATTTAATCACATAGTTTTAATCACAATCCCATGACTGAGCAGAAGAGAAAAAAATCAAAATTTTGTTTATCAAACCTACAACTTGTCCTATGTTATTGATCAATTTTCGATTACTAATCATCTTGATTTTATAGCAAAAATGTGTTCGATATTACTTTCCAATAAAATTATAAGTTATGAGGATGAAAGAATCGTATTCGAATTGGACATGGAGCACTACAAGTTTTTGAAGATTGTAGACGTAATGTTAGATGTACCACACAACACTATAAAATCATTCCAAATTTAAATGAATCTTATAAAATTGCTACTGACTAATCGTATGAAGAATCTTGGAAATCACCTTAAAATTCTCAAAGCCTACTATCAATCACTAGAAATGAGGTGATTTTCATATTCCACCATATCTTCTAAAACTCTTAATCCAATACATCCCCTAAATATTTTGTTTTTATATCTGCTATTTTTATACCAAAATTTGATTCTTAATAATTGCATTTTCTGTGTAAACAACCGTTATGGCATTGAGATATTGTAAAAATTGATGTATGGAAAAGTCATCCAAATACACATGATAGAGAAAAACAATTGTTGAATCATCTAGAAACCCATATTTGATAGTTAAACATTGACTATATCGTTAAATACACCTATTAGTATTAATGGAAAATGGAGTGCTATAAGCCTATAACAGTAGAGATAAGTGGAGATACAACGGGTGTCATGTTTCTAATAATTTCTACTACTAGAGTCAATATCAGAGCTAGAATTAGCATAATATAATATTTGACTTAGGAATGAAATATACTAAAAATTAAGATAACTCAAATAGTTCACAATTTTAGCATAATGACTTAAATAATCTCCAAAAAATTGGATAAAAAAAAGTGAGGGAAAAATAAAAAAATTAGGATTGTCTACTTATTTACAAGTCTGTCACTAAAAAAAATGTAAAAAAAAAAAAACTATCAAAAGCAAAAACCTTTAAAACTTTACAACTTCCTTTTCTTTCACTTTTTTCTCTTACGGTTTCCCTCTTCTCTCTTCGCCCTAATTTCCGTAACTTCTTCTTCTTCGTCGCGATTGTCTTCTTCTTCTTCCTCTCGATTTTCTCCTTCTTCGTCGTGCGTCTCTTCTTCTCTTCTGCTTATCTTCTTTTTCTCTTCTTCTTCGTGTTCATCTCTGTCGAATTTTTTTTCTCCGAAATTCGAGTTCTTCTTCGAATTTCTCTACTTGGTCTTGTGCATTGAAGGTAATGTAGCATATCTAAATGGATTTCAGACTCTCTATTGCTATATTTTCGTGGTTCGAATCTCTAACATTTTGAAAAAAAAATTTCTAGGGTTTGTGCTATTCTCATGTAACAACCGATTCAAGGCACAAATTGGTCTAGGTAAATCATTTATATTAAGTTTCTAGGTTTAGATTTTATGGGTTTAGTCTCAATTTCTTAATTGTACTTTGGTAGATCTTGGTTGATTTTGTGGGGTTGTCTCGATTCTTAGTTTGGTAATGCGGAATAGGTTGGATTTTCTGGGTTTGTCTTCGTTACACATAGTAGAGTCTCGGTTGAGTTTGGTAGAGTAATGGTTTGTGTGGCTGAGTATGTCGGATTAAGTGTAGCTGAGTTTGGTAGATGTAGTTTATAGTGTGGTTGACGGTGGTTTTGTTTGGATTAGTTTGGTTGAGTTATGTGTTAGTGTGATTGACTTTGGTTGTGTTTGGATTATATAAGTTGAGTTATGTTTTAGTGTGGTTGACTTTGGTTTTTTTTTGGTTGATCTATGGTGACTTTTGTTTTAGTGTGGTTGATGTTGGTTTTGTTTGGCAGATCTTGGTTGAGTTTATTTTGACTGTGGTTGATGTTGGTTATGTTTGGCTGATCTTGGTTGAGATTATTTTTAGTGTGGTTGACGTTGGTTTTTTTTTGGGTTGATCTATGGTGACTTTTGTTGTACTGTGGTTGATGTTGGTTTTGTTTGGTTGATCTTGGTTGAGTAAAGTGTTAGTGTGGTTGATGTTGGTTATTTTTGGTTAATCTTGGTTGAGTTTAATCTTTTATTGTTTCTTTGATTTCTTTTCACAACTATAGGTGATCAGGAGAAGTACCCCATGAGGTTTGTTGCAACAGGAAGGCTCCCTTTGGTCCAGAGAAGCATAACCCACTATTGCAATCTTAAGAGAATCACAACCATGAGGGATCTTATCGGCGATGATGCCTACGAGGACATAGAGAGGAATTGTCAACTAGGCCTTATACTGCAATTTTCTGGCTCTAAGTTTTCATGGTCAAGCAAATACACTCAACACTTGGTTGGGAATATGCTTGACACACCTACGGCGAATGAGATATGGGTGTTGGCCGATGGTCTTCTCTTCATGAGTTTCACCATATCACGCAGCTCAACTGTGGGTTGCCTGATCCTAATGATGGTAACTTAGCTAGCGGAGATTTATGGGCTGATATGGGATTAGTCCATGGTGATGGTCCAAATTGGGGAGAGCTTGAGGGGGTCTTAAAGGTATGCAAGGATTGGTCTCTTGCTAAGAGGAAGATGGTTGGTTTGCTGGTGGTGTTGTTTGTTGCTGTGTTTGGTTTGTACAACAACAGTAGGATCCCTATATACTATGCCAAATTGGTGATGAATCCGGACAAATTCGAGAGGCATCCTTGGGGGGGAATAGCTTTCCAATCCCTCTTGAAATCACTCTCCCAAGCATCTCTATCTTCTTCAACAGTAAGTGTGCACAACTTTGTGCACGTGCTTCAGATTTGGGCCTTCGAGTATATCCCACATCTAGGAGTAATGTGTGGAGGTAGAAGAGAGGGAAGGGTTCCACTTATGCAGTGGGTGTCGTGGTCTTACTGCGGTATAGATATTGAGGATGCTTCGAAGATGATAAGAAGACAACCCGCGAGAACAAGGTGAGTTTCCTTAATTGCTAGATTTTGGTTGATCTTGGTTCAAAGTTATTTTATGTGTGGTAGAGTTTGGTTGATGTGTGATTGATCTTGGCAGAGTAATGGGTAGAGCTTGGTTCAAAGTTATTTGATGTGTGGTAGAATTTGGTTGATGTGTGGTTGATCTTGGCAGAGTAATGGTTGATCTTGGTTCAAAGTTATTTGATGTGTTGGGCGGATGTTACATTTTAGTATGGTTGACTTTGGTAGATCTTGGTTAATGTTGTTATTAGTTTGGTTGAGTTTGGTGTATGATTTATTTTAGTTTGACTAATTTTGGCTGAGTTTGGTTGATGTTATGTTTAGTTTGGTTGATCAATCATATCTTTTATGTCTGACTTATTGTTGCTCATTTGTAAGTTTGTGTGGTCCACCTTATACAAAAGCCTTACAATGAGATATACCCAGAGTGGCCTGGAGATGTTTGTGATCCCAAAATTGATAGGATGATCCGAGACATTCTGGCTGGGACATTAGATGAGGCGTTTTGGGTTGTTCCAGCTTCTACAAAGAGGAGGTCCCCAACGTGAGCTCCGGAGTGCAAAGAAGGCGAAGACTAAGTCCAAGGCTCCTAATAGTCCAAAGGGTGAGGAAACTCGAAAGGCAAAGGAGACTCCTAAGGCAAAGCCGTCTCCAAAGTCAAATGAGACTACGGAGTTGCTACCCGGTATGATTCTGGCCGAGTATGTAGCCAAAGAAAAAGATAATAAAGAAAGGTTGGAGAAGAAATGGAGGAAGGAGTTCGAGGTAAAAAAACAAGAGGAGGAGAAGGACATGATGTTACAAATGCTGCAGTCGATGAAGGAGGCTTTTGACGTAATGAGATATGATCAAATCAACATGTTAGAACGGCTTGCAAGACTAGAGGAGAAGAGGGTAGATCATGCTGTCACGGATGAGTGGATTCGTAGGCTTGAGGAAGCCATTGGACAGCAGAACTCAATTAATCAATGCCTCCTAAAGGCGTTGGAGACAAAACCAGCGGAGGTGGTGATGGCCTTGGAAGAGCCTAAGTCCGTGGACAAAGATCAGTCTCATGGTGTTGAGGCCTCTACAAGGGAGAAATTGGTACGTAAGAGCCTCCTTGATTATGACTTAGGCAAACCTCGAAGCCCCATTTATGTTGTATTATTGTGTGATTGGGCATATAAACTTTGTGGCAGAGTTAGGCCGACATTGTAAACTCTGTGGCAGAGTTATGTAGATATTGGTTGCTTATGTGATATAGACATGAATAATGTGTACAATCTTTCTTTGGTGTATTGCTTAGTTGTGTTTTTGTGACTGAGCTAATAAATATGTATGACTTCAAGTATTCGTGTAGTTAGTTGTACTAACTATTTCGTTGTTCTTTCCAGAAGGAAATGATATCTATGGATCAATCAACCTCACAACCTTTATCAGCGGCTGAATTTGTAGAGGTTAGTTTGGTTGAACTGTGGTGGATTTTGGTTGTTTCACATTTATGTGTGGTAGAGTTTGGATGATCTTTGGTTGACCTTTGGTGGATCTTGGTGGATTTACATTACTGTCTGGTTGAGTTTGGTTGATCTATGGTTGAGCTTAGTTGATATTCGGTCGAGTTTGGTTTATTGAATAATTGACATGATTTGTTTTGCAGAAGGAACGGATCGTCGAGGAGCAGCAAACCTCACAATCTTCCCCACCGATGACACCCTCTGAAATCCTAGAGGTTAGTTTGGTTGAATTACATTACTGTCTGGTAGAATTTGGTTGAGTTTGGTTTAATGAATAGTTGCATGATTTTTTTTGCAGAAGGAAGTGATCTCCGACGAGCAGCAAACCCAACAACCTTTCCCAGGGTTGATACCCTTTGACAATGTATAGGTTAATATGGTATAGTGTGGTTGATCTTTGGTTGATCTCGGTTGAAAGCATAATTTACGTGATTTGTTTTGCATAAGGGACGGATCGCTGAGGAGCAGCATACTTCACAACCTTCTTCAGTTACGAAACCCTCTGTAAACGTAAAGGTTAGTATGGTAGATCTTTGCTTGAGCTTGGTTCATTTATATTTCTATGTGGTTGAGTTTGGTTGAATGAAGATTTGACGTGATTTATTTTGCAGAAGGATAGGATCTCTGAGGAACAGCAAACCTCTCAACATTCCCTAGCAATGACACCCTCTGAAAAGCTTGAGGTTAGTCTGGTATATCTTGGTGGATTTTGGTCGAGCTTGGCCTACTAAATAAATTACTTGTTTAATTTCAGAAGAAACGAATCACTGAGGAGCAGCAAACCTCACAGACTCTATCCCCAGCATTACGACTTCCTAAAAATTCAGAGGTGTTTTGGAAGTTCTTAAAACTTTGGTATTGTAGAGGTTTGTGGATTTTGGTACTTAATTGTTTCCTTGTTTCCTTGCAGAAGGAATGGATGCTTGAGGAGCAGGATACCTCTAATCCTATATCCCCAGCATTGAAAATTATTAGGAACCCAGAGGTTACCAGTCAACTAAGAACTCCAATCCAAACTCCTAGCTTTGATGAGGAGTCAACTCAAGAGAACTCCCAGCTCGCAATCATAAGACTCGATGTAGATAATGAGTGTAAAATTTTGGATAGAGCAGTCCTTGCCGGTAAAAGCAATGACTTGGTATTTATGGAGGACATCCTGCCAAGACCAGCTAGACCACTTACCCTTGCTGCGAACCAGGTATTTTTTTTGTACTTTATAATGTTGGTTGAGCTAAATATTAGTGTAGGTAACTTTGGTTGACTTTGGTTGACGTTGGTAGACTTTGGTTAACGTTGGTAGACTTTGGTAGAGTTAATATTAGTGTAGTTGATATTGGTTAACGTTGGTAGACTTTGGTTGAGTTTGGTGGAGGCCAGAGATGATGTAGTTGACTTTCGTTACATTATGTTCTGGTTTGATGCAGAAATCCCCGTTCGAAGGAAGTTTTGTTGTTAAGTGCCTCATGGATGATGACACTGAAATAGCGACTAACTCATACAATCCATTTGGGCCGGTACAAAAGACCAAAGTGAATCGGCTGCGTAACCTTATTAGACATGAATTGTAAGGCCCTCATAAACTCTCTTGAAACGTTTATAATGTGAATCGGTTGTTTGATAATTACCGTTGCTTTCAGGGAAAATGACGTTGATGACGTGAGTGCTTTAGATGAGTTCTATCTCCAGTTGCTGATGCCTAGAAATTTGTGGCCAGTAGATCAGTATGGATGGCTCACAGATCTGGTAAATCCCGTGGTTGAGTTTGGTTGATCTTTGGCAGAGTTTGGTTGTCTTACAATTGTGTTACCTTTTTTTGCAGCACATGACTAGCGGTATGAAAATGTTCCGTCGAAGAAATATGCAAACTCCAACCCCGTATAAGAGTGAAAGGATTGCCTTCCTTGATCCCGGTCTATGTCGTTTCTGGTGTAAGCAGTACCAGACCTTCACGATCAACCCCCAGAAGTATATGTTTGAAGATTTTTTCCTCCAAATGTATTTTGGGAGAGCCCCAATATGTTTTCCAATGAACAAGCACTGTTTCCGTGATGTTGACACTTTGTACGTCGCTCATAATATCAACAATGTCCATTGGGTAGGAGTGGAGATAAATTTACTTCTAGAGACTGTTTCAATCACGATCCTGCTCTCTCAGCTGTGGCGCATCAAGATTTGATTGACTCAGTGAGGTAATCTAATGCAATGTGTGTTTAAGTTATGGTAGATCTTGGTAGAGTTTAGTTGACTCATATGCAAGTGTGGTTGAGTTATGGTAGATCTGGTAGAGTTTGGTTGACTCATATGCAATGTGTGGTTGAGTTATGGTAGATCTTGGTAGAGTTTGGTTGACTCATATGCAATGCGTGGTTGAGTTATGGTAGATCTTTGTAGAGTTTGGGTGACTCATATGCAATGTGTGGTTGAGTTACGGTAGATCTTGGTAGAGTTTGGTTGACTCATATGCAATGTGTGGTTAAGTTATGGTAGATCTTGGTAGAATTTGGCTGGCTTATATACAATGTGTGGTTGAGTTATGGTAGAATTTGGTTGAGCATGGTTGATCTTTAATAGAGAACTTTAGTTTGACTTATAAGTGCTTTTTACGTTTTCTTATGCATCTACGCCGTACACGAGAAGATTCCATATTTGCGTAGAAGTATGTTGGCAAAGGAGTTGCAAAAAAAAATTTAAGGGGGAAGGCTTACACTATTACTAGGGTGAAGATGACCCCGGTGAACCACCAATCTGGTGACTGCGGGATTTACACCCTCAAGTTTATTGAGTGTTTAGCTTTTGGCCGGAGATTTAAGGGACTAGAGGATAAGTTCATCCCTTTTATCTGGATGAAATTCGGCATTGATGTCATGGATGAGCTTCCACTACCGGAGATAATCTCATCCACGGATCCTAATCCTCATTCGGAGAATATTGACAAGGAGCTACTGATTTCAGCGTCGCATGGGTTGCTTTTGGACTGGTAGACTAACCTTTGGATAGGTAGATCTTGGTTGAGTTTGTATTAGCAATTAGCAAAACTCTCTTTTGTTAACAAATACTCTCAAAGGACAAATATTTTATGATGTTAGATGATGGTCCAATGAGAGTATATCGAAGTTATTTTCATTTTGTAGGACGAAACATGAATGCCTTAACATAACATATGTTTGCTTCGTCAACCAAAGTTCACCAAACTCAATCACACAATTCTTCACAAACATCCAATATGAACTAAAATCCGCCAAACTCCACCACAATAAACTACACAGCATAACAAGGTTAACCAAACTCAACCAAGCTTAACCAAAGTATTCTTCGGAGACATCCAAGATCAACCAAACTCAACCACACTCCATCAAGGAGTTTGGTTGATTTACAACATTAACAAAACAAACCAAAAGTGTTCAGGATTGGCCGGCTGCCCTACATGTTCAAGCATTATGACCCACACCTTTACATCGCGAACAAGTCGTCACTTTTCTTGGGCGTTTTCCCTCTAGTGAGCACTCAAACCAACCTTTTAACCGTGAGTTCTTTGGCCTACCAGGTTGATTACGTATAACAGGAGGTAAACAAACTTTATTAGCCACCTCTTGAGGTATTGGAAGTACTGCATCTCTTGGCATCACACACTAGGAGTACGCATGGTATAGGTAACTCGTGTAATAGTGAGGATCTGTGAGCACGATCTTCGAACGCTGCCATGCACATACTGTGGCTAAGGCGTGCACATAAGGAATTTTATCCACATTAACATGTTTTCTCCGTCAAATTAACCAAATGTGAGGACACAGAGCACATGACTACAGCTTGATGCTCATTTGCACATTGTACTGTGTTGCTTCAAGAAGTTTAATCTGCAAGGTAAAAAAACACAGAAATTATTATCATCCAAGATCTGTATAACTCTACCAAAATCTACCATAACTTAACCATACATTGCACATGAGTCAACCAAACTTTACCATAACTCAACCACACATTGCATATAAGTCAACCAAGATCTACCATAACTCAACCACACATTGCACATAAGTCAACCAAAATCTACCATAACTCAACCACACATTTCATATGAGTCAACCAAACTCTACCAAGAGCTACCGTAACTCAACCACACATTGCATATGAGTCAACCAAGATTTACCATACCTCGACCACACATTGCATATGAGTCAACCAAGATCTACCATAACTCAGCCGAACATATATCCAAGATCAACCAAGGGCTACCAAAATCAACCACACATATATCTAAGATCTACCAAGCTTCGCCAAACTCTTCCAAACCATACCTTAAGAAGTTTTCGATTGCTGGAGTGAGAATGATCGTTGTTTTTGCCCTCTTATTCATGAACCACTTTGTTAACATTGCCCTAATGGCATCTATAAGCTACACAATAGGGAAAGTTCGCGCTTCAGCTAACACATGATTGATAGATTCTGCTATGTTTGAAGTAGTGAAGTTGTATCTATTCCCTAGAAAATGTGCACGACTCTACAAACAAACATCTGCCCTTAGCAAATACTCATATAATCTTCGGTCTAGTCTCTCTATTTGGCCGAAGATTGCATTAAACTCATCACGCCTATATGCAATTGCAGCCTTCTTGAAAAGCTTAAAGGACTCTCCTTCTTTGAATTTAGACAAAATATTTTTCCGTAGATGGTACGTGCAAATACCCCGAGCCGCAAGCGGATACACTTTTTCTATTGCTTTGGATATTGATCTATGTCTATCTGAAATGATGGTCAATTCTTGATCATCCGGTATGACGCGGTTGAGTTGTCTAAAAAACCATTCCCAAGATTCATCATTCCCAGTGTCAACCACACTAAAAGCCATAGGGAAAATGTTGAAATTCTCGTCTTGCATTGTTGCCGTGAGAAGAGTCCCTTTATACTTTCCTTGTAAAGATGTTCCATCGACAACAACCTTCCTCATATAAGGAAATCCTCTGATGCTTCCATCAAATGCAAGGAATAGAAACTTGAACCTATCCTCTTCATCTACTTCAAGCTTGACAAGTGTTCCCAGATTAGCTCGTCTAATCATATACAAATATGAGGGAAGTTCTTCGAAACTATTCTCTGAAGTTCCTGTCACTAGAGCCTGAGCTTCCTTTAAAGTGTGATGTGCCTTCCAGTACTTCATCTGTACGAGATTCAAACAAAAAGTCGAGCTCATATCAAACATAAATAAACCAATCTCAACTAAACTCGATCAAAGTCCAACCAAACTCAACCAAAGTTTACCAAAACTCAACCAAAGTTTACCAAAACTCAACAAAACTTTTACCAAAACTCAACCAAAGTCTACCATAGGTCAACCAAAGTCAACCACATACTAGTTTATCTTTGCCAAAGTCAACCATGAAGGAATTGTACCTTCAAACCGAAACGTTTGTTCAATGATTCAGTGACATGAGCGGGTAGAACAGAAGGCCCAACTCCACCAACAAAATCCAAGTATAAATGACCAAGAATGTCGGGCATTGCTTGACGTGTGCGAGATGATCTCTCCGTAACTGAGCAAGTGTGTTCTCCACAATATATCTGGATATAGAAATACGGACTATCAAGATCTTTGTGTGAAGCATAGACTCTCCATGTGCAGTTTGGAACCCAACATCTCATAACCAATAACATCCTCGTTGATGATATAACGTCGAAATCAAACCTATGTAAAACAGAATATGTTTTAAACATTGCCTCAAGATCGTCTTTTGTGGGATAAATTTGTCCCACAGCAAGTTGAAGACCTCATTTTGATGTCTAAGTACTCATCCTGAAATGTCGAATCTCTTTTCTTAGGAGGAAGATTTTTTCTATCTTCTTCTTTGCACTTCCTTTGAACACTTGTAAAGTCTTCATCTCCAGAGCTTACACCATCTACATCCTCGCAGTAGTTGAATCTCATCTCAGCTTTGTCATCGTAGTCAACATGTTCTTCTTCTTGTTTGAAAGTCTGCCTAGCTCTACCACACGTTGAATTCACTTTTCCAAATGTTGAATCAAATGGTTCAAATGAAGGCTCACATTTAGGCTCAAATCTTGCACATTCTTCTGCCGGAACATGAGATCTCCCTGAAATCTCCACACAAAGACGAATTGACTATTTTCTAAATTGTTGCACATACCCACGTAATTGCCTCTCGTTGGTCACAAAGATAGGAGGTGTATCTTGTGGTAGTGCATGCATGAGTTCATTTGATATGTAACTCAGTTTTATCTTGTAGATCTGTTGATTTAGCTCAAAATCTTCATGCACCATCCTCACAAACACATCATAACGCACATCTTCACTCAAGTTCATGATTTTACAACCATGAGAAGTATCTACTACAAAGAACCAACAATTTTGGTTCAATTTCCAACTCTCATAAACTAAAATGTCTTGATCCATGGATCCAAAAACAAGAAAAGAAGCTCAAAATATATGGAAATGAAGTTAACCAACAATGGTGATTTATGTTTCAATGGTGGTTGGCTGCATTGAGTTCACGAGGAAGAAGGTAGGTGATGCAATTACTAAGGGACAAAATCATCATTATACAAACTAGGTTAAATGAACAAACTTTGCCAAGCTCAACCACACTGCATTTTTAATTGAACCAAACTCCACCACACTGTCAAATATAGGTCAACCAAACTCTACCACACGGTGGCGGACCTCCACCAAAGTCCGCCAAACAAGTCTGCCAAGGTCAACCACACTACCATTTCTAGATCAACCAAACTCTACCACATTGTCAAATATAGGTCAACCAAACTTAACCACACGGTGGCGGACCTCCGCCAAACTCAACCAAATAACTCCGCCAAGGTTAACCACACTACCGTTTCTAAATCAACCAAACTCCACCACACTGTCAAATATAGGTCAACCAAACTCAACTACACGGTGGCAGACCTCCGCCAAACTCAACCAAACAACTCCGCCAAGCTCAACCATACTACCATTTCTAGCTCAACCAAACTCCACCACATTGTCAAATATAGGTCAACCAAACTCAACCACACGGTGGTGGACCTCCGCCAAACTCAACCAAACAACTCCGCCAAGCTCAACCACACTAACGTTTTTAGCTCAACCAAACTCTACTATAAAGGGACGAAAAACAGCCAAACTCAACCACATTAATAAACCTAAAATACTTCGTTTCCAACAAAATCACTTCCCAAATATACAAATGTAGTATGGTGTTTATTCGACAAAGTTTTGTGAAGATCAATTATTGTGTGGTTGACCTTGGTAGAGTTCGGTTGAGTTTGGCTGAGCTTATGCTGACGTGGCGGCGGATCCACGCACTGACATGTAAAAATTCATTAATGGCATTTTCGTTATTATGTTTTTTTCCAAAGGAAAAAAAGGGCAAAATGACAATTAAATAAAAAGATTATTTGAGTAATTAATGATTATTCCACACTATTTAAGTCATTTTCCTATTATTTTGCACTATTTGAGTAAATCACCCAAAAACTAAAAACCTTAATTTTTCTAGTAGTTCCAAGTTCCAACTCGAAAATAAATTGGTATATTCCAATTTGAGAATGATAGGTGTAGTATGTATATCCTCTCACTAAAAAATGTAGCTTTTTGGAAAAGATATGTACATAGATGATAAAGTTGAGATGTATGATCATTAAATCATTCTCGATGTTTCAAATTTTTTGTGGATTTTTTATCTTAGGAAATGTTGTTTTTTTGGTAGATAATGTTCTCTCTATAGTTAATCATTTAAATCTATGAAATTTTTAGTAATATCTTATAGGCTTATTTCTAGTGTCAAATTCGAGCGAGGAAGATAGCTGTACATTATTTTAAATCACTTTTTACAAGTGCACAACCTCATAATGTAGCTATGGTTTTAGAGGATCTCCCCCAGCGTGTTACTACTGAAATGAATAATATGTTGCTAGCCCCTTTGACGGATGAGGAGATTAAGTGTGTTGTATTTGCAATAGACGGGCGGAAATACCTAGAAGCAAATGAGTTTTTGGCCAAAATCTACCAACAATTCTGGGATGTGGTTGGACCAGAAGTATGTCAGGCTATTCACAAATTCTTTGCTACGGGTATATTACCCACACAGTGGAATTTTACACAGATTTGTCTTATACCAAAAGTGCTCCAACCGGAGAAAATGACATATTTGCGTCCTATAAGTTTGTGTTCGGTGCAATATAAAATCGTCTCCAAGATTTTATGTGCCCGTTTGAAGAGTATCCTCCCCCAAATAATTTCTCCAACACAAGGCACCTTTGTATCTGGGAGAAACATTTCGGATAACATTTTAATTGCCCATGAACTGATACACTCTCTGCATACTAATGGGAAAGTGGCTAAAGGATTAATGGCTATAAAAATAGATACGTCCAAAGCCTTTGATAGGGTTGAGTGGACATTCTTGGACCAGCTACTACGGAAACTTGGGTTTGATATTGTTTGGGTTCAGTGGGTAATGCAATGTGTTATGTCTGTTATATACACAGTTATACTCAACGAGAATGCTCATGGCTTTATCAAGCCAGAGAGAGGGCTTCACCAAGGTGACTCCTTATCTCCCTTTCTCTTTAACTTGTGTGCTAAAGTTTAATCCATATTCTAAACAAAGTTGAAAGGGAAGGAAGAATACATGGGTTATGTATTGTGCCTATGGCACCGTCGGTGCATTATTTACTATTTGCAGATGATAGCCTGGTGCTATATAAAGCTACAGTGGTCGAAAGTAAAGAGATCCGTGAATGCTTGGCGTTGTATGAATCCATATCTGGACAAAGTATCAATCTTCAAAAATCTTTGATCTTCTTTGGTTCTAAAGTTGCAGGTGGGATCAAGCATAACATAAAAACATCTTTGGGAATCACCAAAGAAAGTGGTCAAGGTATGTATCTTGGGTTACCTGAATGCTCTCAAGTTCTAAACGGAATTTGTTGAACTTCATACAAGAGAAGATGAGTGCTCGGATGAATGGGTGGTATGTGAAATCTCTTTCATAAGGAGGGAAAAAGGTCCTACTCAATGCAGTTGCTTCAGCATTACTGACTTATACAATGACATGCTTTAAATTACCTATCCATTCATGTAAGAAGATTACTGCAATTATGAGAGATTTTTGGTGGAGTAGTGGTGACAAAAAGAACAAGATATCGTGGGTGGCTTGGCAAAAACTGTGTCGGAAAAAGAGTGAGGGTGGATTGGGTTTTAAAGATATCAGAAGGTTTAATCAGGCTTTATTAGGGAAGCAAGCGTGGAGAGTTCTTAATACCCCTGATTTTCTGTTATCCAGACTGCTGAAAAGTAAATACTTTCGCCATATATCTTTCCTAGACTGTGGTATCGGTTCATGCCCATCCTATGGTTGGCAAAGTGTATTACATGGGAAGGATCTCTTTGTACATGGACTAGTTAAAGAATTAGGGGATGATACGAGTACTAGAGTTTGGACTGAGAAATGGCTTAAGGATCCTCACCCTCGTGTACAACTAGATTAACAGCAGGAACCAATGACAAAATGCATGTAGCAGACTTGTGAGATCCAGTTTATGAAAGTTGGAATGCGGATAAGCTTCATCAACTTTATAATTTGAGAGATCGTCGAAGCATTGTTAAGTTCAAGCTTCGTGGGAACACAAGCGATGTATATAGATGGAGCCTCTCAAGAAATGGAGCGTATGACACTCGAAGCGGTTATGGCTTGGCGGAGGAGCTTGCAGCCCCACAAGGTACATGAGGATCAGTTCAATGGAGAGAGAGATGTGGCAGAAGCTGTGGTGGATGAAAACTTCCCCGAAACTACGCCACTTTGTTTGAAAAGCTATAACAAATGTGTTGGCTGTTGGAGATCAACTACAACGTCGTGGTATCAGCAATAATGCTATATGTGGACGTTGCGGGAAGGATGTGGAAACAATAGCTCATGTGCTTTTCAATTGTGAGGCTGTTGATTCTATTTAGAGGTTATCTTCTGTTCCTTTACCTCCAGCGGGTTTTTCAAAATTATCAATGGCCTTGAACATCCAATACTTATTACGATGTCAAGCGAACAAGTCGATCTCGGAGATGACTCGTCATGCAATCCCGTGGTTTTGTGGCAAATTTGGAAGACTCGGAATGCTTATATCTCAGAGAAAATTATATATGAACCACAATCGGTGATTAACAAAGCTAGAGAAGATACGGCGGAATGGTATTGGGCACATAAGGATGAAATCTTGTGTAATAAGGAAGGTTTGAACTCGGAACAGAGCATTAGTCATTGGCAAAAAATGCCACTACCGTTGCTGAAATATAACTTCAGCTTTTCATGGGATCAAGCTTCACGAAGAAGTGGTGCTGCTTGGGTGCTACGGGATGAAAAGGGTGTTGTGCTATTACATGAAAGAAGGGTTTTTGCCAATGTGATGTAGCCTCTACAAGCGGCTTTATTAAGTTGTTCTTGGGCAGTAGAATGTGCGCACCATACACACCAAAAGAAAATCATCTTTGAAGGAGACTCTAAAGAAATTTGGACAATTTTGAACAATTTTATGGAGCTTAGTCACATTACAGGGTTAACAGCATAGATCCAAAACCACTTGGATGCTTTACATAATTGGTTTACGCGTTTGGTACCATAGGAAAGCAATACCATCGCGATTCTATTGGCTCGTTCGGTGATCGATGGTAAGCGCTACCAGTCCTATATAGCCACCCACAGACCAGTTTGGCTACAGAAAGACGTAGACATGGAAGCCTCACATTTGGACTAAAGTCAGGGACTCCAGTGTTGGATTCCTGTAGTTTCTGTTTGTTTCTTGCGTAATTATTTATACGTTTACATTTCTTCGTTGATGTGGGTTTATTGCATCTGTAACCACAACTTTCAGCATTTCAATTAATATAATTTCGAGGAAAAAAAATTCGAGCGAGGAAGATAACAAATGTAGCATTCCATCACTTGACAAACTTATATAATTTGTTACCAAGTTTAATTTTTTTTTTTGTCGAAACCAAGTTCAATTTAATCTTGTAAAGAGTAGTGGATGAGAATGAAACTTAAAATCAAATCGTTCAACATCATCTTTGAATTATATTATTATTGACTTCTAGAATAAAGAGGCGGCTACAACGAAAAATGAAATTAAGGACTGAAATCGAACAAAAGAATAATAGTGGGGTCAAAATAAAGTCATCGAAATTTTAAATAGCTTAACTACAACCTCCCCCGAACAAAGCTCAAGCTATTTCACCTACTTCACTCACCTTCTTCGACGATCTGTGTCTCTCGCCGGATCCTTTTCTCATTTGTAGATCTTCGGCGTTTGGACGACCCAATCTGATCGGTTCACTCCATCTTTGTTAGAAACACAAGGAAAATCATCATGGCTTTTGAGAAGATTAAGGTGGCAAATCCCATCGTCGAGATGGATGGTGAGATCTCCTTCTACCTTTATCTCTTTTGATCTCTCTCTTTCTCGTTTTCGGTATTCGGATCTTTTCGTTGATTATATACGAAATGAAACGTATTATCTTGCCTAGTTTTTATCGAAGTTTCGTTTTTCGTTCTGATCTGTTATCTGGAATATACGCATGTTTAAAACTAGATTTTACTTTCATGCTCGATTTAGTTTTTGTGTGTGATTACATGATTTTTGAGTGGATGATCTTGCTCTGAACGTGGATTATGTTATACATAAATAAATCTTTAGCTCTGTTCGTCACTTGATTGATTTGAGTTTATCTGGGCTTGTTTTCAGTGTTGATTGTTTCTATGTTGACAGATTTTTTGATTTACAGTCTGGAAATGGCTTTGATATTTGTTTTGAAAATTCCTTGATAGTGTCCTTTTCTCAGAAATATTCAAGTGGACCCATTGCTGTTATGAGTTCCTTTGTCCTTCATTTGAAAATATGTTGTTTTTCACGCACACTTATCCTTCCTTGGTGTGTAAATAGGTGATGAAATGACCCGGGTTATCTGGAAGTCCATCAAGGATAAGGTATAATCTAAATGCTCTGATGCGTATCTATTGTGTGCTGTTTATGTTTGGGATAAACTTTTCTAATTTGTTTGTTCGAATGTTGTCAGCTTATCACCCCTTTTGTGGAGTTGGATATCAAGTACTTCGACCTTGGTCTTCCTCACCGTGATGCTACGGATGACAAAGTTACCATTGAAAGTGCTGAAGCCACTAAGAAGTATGTGTTTGGACTTAGTATACACTCGTTGTCTACTTCTTTGATTCTAACTTATGTTTCATCTCTGTTATACCGAGTATGGAATATTTCATGATTTTTTAATGATTCTGATTTGTTTTTCTTGTAGGTATAATGTGGCGATTAAGTGTGCCACCATCACTCCTGGTATGTTATTACGGAAATTTCGCAATTGAGCATTTTTACCAGTGTTTTCATTTTACTTTGTATTGATCTTCTTCTTTTTTTCATTGCAGATGAAGGCCGTGTCACGGAATTTGGCTTGAAGCAGATGTGGAGAAGTCCAAATGGAACAATCAGGAATATTCTGAATGGTGCGAAATAACACAATTGTATGTTTAAATCCTATTTAGTCTTATTCTATCTTGCCTTACACTGTGTTTGGCTTTCACAGGAACTGTATTTAGAGAACCAATTCTCTGCAAAAATGTTCCAAAGCTTGTCCCAGGTAATTATTGACAACGGCCAATTGCATTTACTAGTTTATTGCCTAAGGGTTCTGAGAATGTCTTGTTTTCTTTAGGGTGGACAAAGCCCATTTGCATTGGAAGGCATGCTTTTGGTGACCAGTACCGTGCCACTGATGCTGTAATCAAGGGACCAGGAAAACTGACTATGACCTTTGGTAAACTTACTACCTTTCATCAGCCATCTCATTTGGGGCAGGCATTGCATAATTTTATAATCTTTTTCCGTTTCTTCTTTCCTATTAATTAGTAGTAACAAAATTCTGTGATGTTATTGATTTCCAGAGGGAAAAGATGGAAAAACTGAAACCGAAGTCTTTACATTTACCGGTGAAGGCGGTGTTGCTATGGCCATGTACAACACTGATGAGGTATTGTTCTACACTTATGCTCACGCTTTCCTCTTAACTACAGCAAAAATTGTTTGTTCTTTTGGAAATTGGTTTTCGATTCAACAAGTTACATATTTTTTTATGATACAGTCTATCCGTGCTTTTGCTGAGGCATCAATGAACACTGCTTACGAGAAGAAGTGGCCACTTTATCTTAGCACAAAGAATACCATTCTTAAGAAATACGATGGCAGGTATGTGACAAGTTAGTTTTTGTTGTTTTTTTCCATCTTTTGCTCATAGCTGAGGAAATAGTTACTCTGTCCAAATATGATGTTGATTACTTCTCTTTCTCTCTTTTTTCACCGAAAAGATTCAAAGACATCTTCCAGGAAGTTTATGAAGCTAGCTGGAAGTCAAAGTATGAGGCTGCTGGAATATGGTGAGTCCCTCCATTTAAAAAAAGCAAAATTAAGTTATCATGTTACCTTTGATTCAGAGGGGACCTAAATCATTAAATTGGTTAGGTATGAACACCGTCTCATTGATGATATGGTGGCTTACGCCCTTAAGAGTGAGGGAGGCTATGTGTGGGCATGCAAAAACTATGATGGTGATGTCCAAAGTGATTTCCTGGCACAAGGTTTGTGTTAAGCCTATCTGAATATGCCCATAAGAGCTTATGTCTTTCTTACTTGTTATGCTGCATTTTGTCGGGTTCAAACGCATTTCCTTATGTTTCTTGTTACCAATTTGTTTCTTTTAATGTGTTGTAGGATTTGGATCACTTGGACTGATGACATCTGTTCTGGTAATTTTAAGTTCTGATACATTCTCCTGTTAAGATTGTTTCATCGTTCCCTTGAGTGGTTCTAAGTTTCTGCTTTCACGATGGTTAGGTATGCCCGGACGGAAAGACAATTGAAGCTGAAGCAGCCCATGGAACCGTCACCCGTCACTACAGAGTTCATCAGAAAGGTGGTGAGACCAGCACAAACAGCATAGCCTCCATCTTTGCCTGGACTCGTGGACTTGCACACAGGTAATATAAACCTTCTTTAGAACATTTCATTAGAAGGAAGATGAATGCATAAGTAACATGTTTTACAAACAGGGCCAAGTTAGATGACAACGCAAAACTCTTGGAGTTCACTGAGAAGCTCGAAGAGGCTTGTGTTGGTACAGTGGAGTCTGGGAAAATGACCAAAGATCTTGCACTCATCATTCACGGCTCAAAGTAATTCAACGTTTATTGTTACTGCCATATACAAAATATTCTCATCAATATTACTTGAACCTAAGTTTGTTTATTGTCTGTTTTTCTTTCTTTTCCAGGCTGTCGAGGGACACTTACCTGAACACGGAGGAGTTCATCGATGCAGTTGCTGCTGAGCTCAAAACAAGACTCGGTGCTTGAGTATACCGCGAAATCGGGCAACATTCGACGTTTCAGTTCCTCAGTCTTATTCGGTTGGTGGTATTGGTTGGGATTGGAAGGAATAAAAAAGACAAATGCTGGAGGGAAATGTTGAGAACGATTTGTTTCCTTCCCATTATAAAAATATTGCGGACAGTTTTTAACCATTTATATGAACATCTCGATTTTTCATTTCCATATTTTAATGGGTCAACGGTCTATTTCTACCTCAAAGTTTCGGTCTATTTCTACCTCAAAGTTTCGATATAACAATTGATCTAATTCCATCTAAAGTATATATGCAAGGTCTAATTGCATCCAAAATTAGATAGTGACTATCGAAATTCAAACATAGTATACAAAATCGGTCTAATTACATAAATTACCAGATAATTATGGTTTTGTTGTAAATTAACAATTGGTTACGATTTTAAACTATTAATTAACGGAACGTAAACCAATTTTAGACTCGACCGAATGTCAAATAGACGACGTTTATCCTAATCCGTTCAAATTTGGTTGTCAATTTGAGATTTGGTCAGGTTTGAATTCGGTTAATTAATGATTTTAGATCGTAACTAATTGTTGGTTTACAACAAAACCATAATTATTCAGCAATTTGTGCAATTAGACCATGTGGAATTCGATAGTCACTATCTAATTTTGGGTGCAATTAGACCTTGCATGTATACTTTAGATGGAATTAGACCAAGGATATAAGTATAGGAATAGACCATCGACCCAATTTTAGTCGATTTGAGTTGAAGGTGATTCTCTTGAAAAACTATTATACCGGTAATATGACATGAATCTTATGCAGTTGTTTACAAGATACGTACAAATTATCATTCTCTTATCAGTGTAGATAATAAAACGTAAAATGTATATACCCAAGGGTCAGAAAACTTCAAACCCAGGAAGTTTCATGAATTCCTTTTCCTAGTTAGCTGTGAATTAGCATCAAGTGCCAAAGAATTGATCCTCTTTCGTCTAATCCAAAAAATTTCGACATAAACTAATATGTTGATACCAATTTTTCCAGAAAAATATTTTCATATACTCTATGTAACTCGCTTTACACTATTTGTGATGCTGTCGACGAGTAGACCACATAAACCGTAGATTGTATCTTTTAGTTTCTTCATTCCTTGAAAGAGTTCCATCACTTCTGAAACCACAAAAATAGTTTAAAAGTTTACACACGAGTTTTGAGTATAACTGATCATTTAGCTAGTAGTCATCTTACCCAAAATAAAACGTAACCGAAGATAGCTTATCGAGATTACAGATCTTGATATTAGCGACTTCTCGACAAATTCTGGAGACAGCAGAATGAAAATCTATATTTTAGGTTCATCCAACACGCCACAAAATTATCCGAGATGTATGAATCCGGTTACCTTGTTCAAAAGTCGGGTTGTAGCCAAGCCCATATACTGCATATTTGGCATAAGCAAGTAGCCTTACTCTTTGTGGAGCGCCTAACTTCAATGTGATTGATCGTATGAGTCCACTGAAGTAGAGAAGAAAAGGTATTAACTGTATAAGGATAGACTCTTTTCAGATTCAATTACTAATAAAACAGAGGAACAAGAATTGTACTCTGTTCGTAGTACGGTGAGAAAGTCAGGTGGAAGAGACCCCATGAAAGTTGTTACGTCTTCCAATCTCAGAAGCTTCACCTCCTGTTTCAGTTTTTGCCTCTCTTGTATAGACATTCCTTTACCTAATCCTGATTTGCTATTACCAAGAACAGGCAGGAACAAGGATAAAACCTTTTAGCAAGTGAAAATATAAACGAAAACCAAATTGAGCATTACTGTCTCTACGCTCATTGTCTTAACCTCTTAATCTCATGGTTTGTCCTACTTCTGGATAAAGATAGTCTAGTGTACGACTATACTGCAAAACAATGATAGGAGAGCAAGTACACGCACATATACCTTTCGCTAGTTCTTCCGGTGAAGATGACAGGGAAGAATTTGGCATATTTTCCAACCCCAAATTGTTTCCCTAGTTCCTGTATTTTGTTTGAGTCTAGAAGAATCAAAGCCTCCCATAACCGACAAAAGTCCCACCTAAATCCTTCATCCAATGTTTTACAGTTCCCATGGTCTAGCAGAACTGTTCATCCCACCATAAATTTGGAAGAAAATCAAAGGTTCTATGATATGAATCTGGAAACAGTGGGAGGTGAAAACAGAATTATTAACACAAAATTACCAAGAGAAAAACCATTGTGGCCTCCAGGAGAAACTAGTATATTTCCGGGATGCGGATCGCCATGTATGAATCCATGAACAAATATCATTTCAGCAAACACTTCAACCAATAGTTTAGCAACCTATAGTATAGCATGGGAAAAAGTTTAGTGCTTCAGCATACAAATCAGAAGCTACATTTGACGGGTCTAATGCTCGCCACATACCAAAGCTGGACCATATAATTTAGACCTATGCATAAGGAATCATTCCCAACCTTTTCTGGACTTAAATTTGAGCTTTTGAGGGATTCCACATCGTCAACCTGAAATCTAAGGAAGTTTGAGTTAGTTGAACATAAAAGAAATACAACACGCACTAGAAGCTGCATTGAGGATATCCAAGTACGTAATACATAAAATACAATGTCAATTTCCAATTGAAACTAAAAGAAGTCCCTGGTGCAGGAAATATATTCCGGAATTAAATCTTTACCAAAGGGAAAATCTAAAATATGTTGCATCTTGGATTAATAACATATAATGTAAATTAAATATTTCATGAATAAAATCCAAACACCTTTTTTTTACTAGAACAAGTGACATACTTATAATGACCCAGGGCTTTCAAGGAGGCATAATCAAATTCCAACATTCTTTTCTCAACACATTAGTTCTAATAAGAAAATTTCAGATTTTTCCATTCTTCCTCTTTTCTAGCATTTTCTAACTATTTTAAATTGTTTGAGATGGCTTTAAATTTCACTCTTCACGTATTTCTTAATGAATAACAAGTAATTCAGATCTAGGATAATCAAGATTGC
Source organism: Lepidium africanum (assembly GCA_900406405.1). NCBI lineage: Eukaryota > Viridiplantae > Streptophyta > Magnoliopsida > Brassicales > Brassicaceae > Lepidium > Lepidium africanum. Next base: position 13,108 of record OVAX01000754.1, on the reverse strand, counting down.
CAAACTTAAGACACAAATTACAGATAAACCATATAAATGATGAACTGTGCTGAACGTCATTACCTTGAACCCCTTGCAGAACTGCATTGTCAGGACCTGAGTGGTTGTGAACTCCTGCAAATTAATATGAATAATAGTATTAAGAAAACAAAAAAGGTGATTCCACATGTACTTAGAAACTGGGAAAAGAATTGACATCTAAATCAATAACACTGGTTCAGATTTGTAAATTCGTAATTCATACCCAGAACACCATAGGAATTGTAATCATTTTGTTATGTTTGAAGTTTTTGGCAATTCTCTCTGAATTTTTGGCCTCCTGTATAAAATCTGTGGAGAAGGAGATTAAAACAGAAACGAATACTCAGATACAATATAGAAGAAACTAAATAGATAAGATAAATTCTAGGAAAAGGATGTAATGAATGTAGTATAATACATCTACACAATTTGTACATCTAAGGCAATGAAAATGACATTTCAGTTCAGTTTAACTGGAAACATATAACAAAACGTTCACATAATGCAGTGTTTGGATCCAAATTTTTAGGTCACTGACCAAGTTCCTGGGAAATTGACTTTACGAATTCGTAAACCAGCCAGTCAAATCTGTATTCTGGAAAAATCTGCAAAGTGGGAGAAAAACATCTCTAAGAAACTATAAACCGCTGCATAAGATACACAGCCTATACATCAGAATCAAAAGATGCAAACAAAACTAAATGTACTTGTATCATTGATCTCAACTAAAACCTTCCACAACACAAGCTACGATCACAAACTTAGCAAAACTAATAGAATTAGAAGGAAGTAAACGAATGATCCCCCATACTCTGACCATGTACAATATTTTCCAGCATCTAGCTCCACTAAATAATTCCCGAAGAAAATATAAAGTACTGCAGCACACTGGAATTATTATCCAAAGTCATCTGTTAGTCTACAAAGCTAAAGCATCAAAAAAGCCCATTCAAAATATCCTAAATCAGTCAGTTAAATGAAACCACATGTCATATTCTTTTAACAACTTGTAAGAAATCAGAGGCATAATATATTAGGAAACAAGGAAAATATGTCACCTTTGCAACTGACTTTGAAAGAATCGACATGATCATTGTATCTAAATTCATGTTCTCCTTCAATCCAGGGTATTGCACCTATGTCAACAGCCGAACAATATAGAAAACCCATAAAACTGAGAATCTAGTGAAACTAATATTATTTAGAAGACCAAAGTATGCCCTTTTTATGTTCTAGAATCGGTCATCATAAATGGAGAAAGAGATGGTTAAGTATTTTCAGAAAGAACATAAGCAAATTAGAATAGTTATCATCGTTAGGAGTTAACCTTGACTGCTACTTCCTGATGATTCTTCAATACAGCGTGATGTACTTGAGCAATAGATGCTGCCGCTATTGGTTCCTCATCAAAAGATAGAAATCTGACATTTTAACGACAAAGGATGTTAAAACTCTTGCAAAAAAAAAGTGCAAAATAACTTGGTAAAATAAAAACACTTAAGACTAAATCAATATACAGAAGACTTACCTTTCTGTGAGATTTTGACCCAAGTTGCTTGTGAGAACGTCTTTTATTTCTTGGAAATTACAAGGAACAGCCTGCAATAATATTTAAAAGATAAACAAATTAGATTTAGAACAAACAATCAAAATCCTTTCTCCACACTGTTGCTAAGTCATGTATCTCGGGTAAAAGAGAACATATTCAGTCATTCACATAGCAAACACACATAAAAACTTAATTATAAAAAGTATTCACACTTGGTCCTGCAACGAAGAAAGGGCCAAGGAGTATTCTTTCGGAACCAGCTTCAAAGTGGCCACAAACTGACCAGCTTTCACATAGAAACCTTTGTTACTTTCACACAGTGTAAGAATTCTTCTGGCAGACCGTGAATGAACCTACGAAATTAAATGACGGAAGTTACCAAAGTGTTTGCAGTGCACAAAAAGCAGCAATATTACTCTATCTAATAACTTGCCTTCCCCGATCATGAGTAAGTAGATTAGTATATAACGGAAATTACAAGTAAAATGAGCCAACTTAAACGTCACGAAATTTGGCAGATAAACTCTCACAGCCATTGATGACTACAAGTCCATGGAAACAAACTTACCAAGGATTGACAACGTAAAATTCGACCACCAAAACTTCGATTTTGTATCATTTTCTAATAAGAATAAGTATGAATTGCAAACCTCTGCTAATCTCTGACGATACTCATCGGATTCCACAGGTAATCTACGCAAGCTATACTTGTAATCGGCGATGGTGAGAGTGATCTGCAAGAGAAGAACACGATAATCAATGAATTTGAATGAATATACGGTGACGAAAATAAGATAAGAAAAGTACGAACGGCGTAGATAGCGCGAGATGAACGGACGACGCCTTCTACCGCCATCGAGATTTTATTAGAACGAGAATCTCGGAAAAGAGAAACGGTGGCAACGCCGGCGCCAGTTACGGAAGTTAGAGCTAGGCCAGTGGCTGTAAAAACAAAGATTGGCGACTTAGATCTCGCGGGAAATTTGAACTTGCGGAGAAATTTCATTGTTTAGTGGTTTAGGGGTTTTCGTAGCAACAGAGAAGAAGATGAAGCTATACACTTCTGTTAAGTCGGGTCGGGTCGGGTCAGTCAACTGACAGATGTAATGGGCCATAACCTGGTTAGACCCATTAAGGATATTGTAATGGGCCTAAACCAGCCTTCGACCGAACATATTGTAGTCATATGTTTGAATTTGTACTTGCTATGTTGGCAAAAAAATTTATTTGTATTGTTTAACTGTAATCATTAAATATATAAACAAATGTATGATAATTTTTCCTAGATAGCCAAGAACCAGGGGCCAGTTAGTTTGCCCTTAATCTAACTTGGTATTAGGTGGGGGTTCAAATCCTGCCAATTCCAGTGTGAGCAATTTGGCTATGGATCGGATTTTTGTCGATTCTATTAATAGAAAAAATGAGTAAGGTTGATAAAAAAAAAATTTAAAACAATAGAAAATCTAACTAGTCAAGAAAGCAAATTTGGTCAAGTGATTTTTTTCACAAATATAGAAATGCAATTTCAATTAAAAAATATCCAATTTTATTTGTGTCAAATTAAGCTTTTAGAAGAAAAAAATTAAGGACGGCAAATAAAAAGAGAAAAAAATTAAGATTTAACTGTCACATAATTAAGAATAAAATAAAGTATATAGATTTGTAACTTTTAATTAATTAAAATTTCAAAATAAATATCATTTGATAAGTGTGTGATAATTAAATTTGTATTTATCTCATTCAAATGAAAGACAAAAATTGAAAAGAATTCTACAAAATGAAAAAAAAAATCTTAAGAAAGAAGGAAAAAATGTAATAAGTCAAGAAAAAAATTATTCAAACGGATATCACTTTTTTAATATAGATATTATTTTCAAACATAATAAAATAAAAGATATCTTTCCAATATAACATTACTAGCAATATATATAATTTAGTTACTCAAAAAAAATTAGAAAGGCATCTCCCAATATAATGAGAATAAAATTTTTTTCTGAAAATCATATATAACTAAATTTTTAATGTCATAGATATCTTTCCACATTTGTGTCTAATAGAAATTTTCAAAAAAAAAAAAAAAAAAAAATNNNAAAAAAAATTTTAAAAAAAAAAAAAAAAAAAAAATCTCGGTTATATAAGATGAGACTCTGTGCACTTTTTTAGTCACACCAAAATGGATTCCGAAGAATGTTAAACAATGCTAAAAGGTATGTGGTTATCAAAAGAAAATTCAAAAATGTTTCCATCGTTTTGTTATGCTTAAGTTTTTTAAAATTTCTTCAATTTTTTTTTGTAAGCCAATTTTAGAAGTTTGTGATTTAAATTTACTTAGTACAAATAAATAGATCGATTATGTCCAACACATTTGCAATTGTTTTTGCACTTGGGGCATTTCTAATCATCCAACGTTGCTACCTCTTCAGCCTTCTCTTCATACTCTATTCTATTGGAAACTTAAATAAAATAAATAAATTTACACATAAATTTCGAGCAATGATAAAAGAAGGAGATACCAAAGTATACATTTCAATAAAGATTTATGACAATTAATACTTAATTCAACATGAATCTTTATGAAATGTGACTACTTTGAGATCTCGTTTTATCATATTTGTTTGAGACTATATGTGTAAAGTGATCATTATTTATGTTTCTATTCAAAGATAAGATATGAAGATAATGCGTAAGAGGTCGGCGTGATTGGATATGTTCTAGTGGTGCGTAATTGCAATTGTAATGGAGGTCATTTCAAAACCTAAAATCTACATGATTCATTTAAGAGTAGTTGATCTAGAAGATTAGTAAGCATGTGGATATTAGTTTTCTTTTGAAGGTTTTACTCTCATTTGAAAAGAAAAAAATAAATAAAAGACTAAAGTTTTGCTAGAATATTGGAATACAATTATCGCGATTGGCAAATTGAGTTAGTTCTAGGTTCTGAATAGTGAAGATTTTGAAATTATTTTGGTTAATTTTAGTAGAGTGGTTTGTGTTAGTCAGATTATCTTAACTCATATCTAGCATTATGTAAAATTAAACAAACAACCAAAAAAACTCTTGGAGTTACTAGTTAATTGGATAAAGCTCTTTTTGTTTATATTTCATAGTTTGTATTTTGTCAACTTAACTCAAATACCAAGATAACGAGACCAATGTATTGATTCATCATCATCTAAAATAAGAGATCTGGTCGAACTCCTAATATTACGGGCAAGAAATCTGTTTCATTTTAACAATAATTCTAGTTAATATAGATTATAATATTAGTCAAAGTACTAAATTAGGATTAAAAATAATACTTTCTAATGTAACATATACATATAAATACAAGTAATCTATATACATTGTTAACAACAAAAGCTAAGTGGTGAAGTTCCATTTGTACATTTTTCTGACTCCACATAGTCGTGTAATATGTACGATATGATCAAGGTCTATACCGAGTTTGGTTCATATTTCATGGTTAGAAGAAATTCTAGTTCTATGGAAATTATAATCTTAGTCAAAGAATTAATCTACCTTTTCTGGTATATATGATTTGTAAACGGTATACAAAATTTGGTTGTGAAAAATACTCTTGACTAAAAGTAAAAAGATCCTATTATAAAATAAGATTTAGTTAAAAACCAGAATACCAAAAACCTATTCTTTCTATCTTGATAAAGGCAAAACCTACTCTTATGGTAATGTACTTAATTATTAGTTAAAAATTTATGGTTATCAGCCTTTTCCCCCTTAGAATAGGTACGAGCATATACTATGTATCAATTGAGTATACGAAATATCACATTTTTGATCCATCTAAATCAGCTTGTAGATAGTTTACATACGAATATCATTGTCGAATTAAAAGAAAACATAAAATATATATTAAAAATTGAAGAAAACAATACTCCATTAAAAAAAGAAAAAGGTAAGACAAGAAATAAGTAGGGTCAATATAAACGAAGCATTGTCTCTTCATCTCTTCGTCTCTTTGTGAATTCTTCTTGCTCCTCTCATCATTCTCTCTCACTAAACAAAGAAAATAAAAAAGATGGTTCTTACACGAACCGCAACGAACAGTGAAGAATCTATCTGTTCTACGTTTGGATCTCGTTATGTTCGTGCTGCACTTCCCAAGTAAGTAAATCTAATGATACATACATAATCAAAAATATTTTTCAATTCTTTTCTCATTGTTTACTAATGATTGTAGGTATGCGATTGGTGAGAGCTCGATACCCAAAGACGCTGCGTATCAGATCATAAAAGATGAGTTGATGCTTGATGGTAACCCAAGGCTGAACTTAGCTTCGTTTGTGACGACTTGGATGGAGCCAGAATGTGACAAACTCATCATGGACTCTATCAACAAGAACTACGTTGACATGGACGAGTACCCTGTCACAACCGAGCTCCAGGTCTCTTCAATCTCTCTTGATCTTTTATATTTACTAATCAATCCATCTATAATGATTAAGTAATGGTGAGCTATGTCTCGTTTAAGTTTATAGTTTTTTTATCAACAGAAGTTCAAATTAACTTACAGAGCTATTTTGGAATGGTTACAATTGTGCAATGGTTTACTAAAATATTATATAATTTTAATGATAATTAATTATTGAAATTTAAATTTAGTTCCATTTAGTTCAAAATTTTTATGGACAAAGAAAAAGTAAAAAAAAATTGGATTCAAAGGTTGAATTCGACTCAAATCGCAAGTGGCCTTTAGCTTAGTGGCAGACGGTAAGTCCACTACAGGCAGACGCACTTGCACATTCAGGGATCGCGCTGCCTGCATTATGCAAGAACTTGGCTAATGGATCGGCCAGGTGTGGCCCAATGTTGACAAAAAAAAATTCGACTGAAATCAAACCGAACCAAACTGTACCAAAATACTCAATCTAATAACTGAACCATACATTTAGACGTTTAAATGTATTCATTCTTTTTTTATTTGAAAATTTTTTTAGCCGAATAAAATACAAATGGAAACTATTTAAATATTAAAATTTTCTGAAAATAAATATATATTTGCTTAGAATCCGAACCGAAACTGAAATTAAACCAAACCATCAACTGTTAGATTACATATTTGTTTGAATACCATTATTCATAAATTGCAAATTCAAAAACCCAAAAATTCCAAACCGAATATTCCAAAATGCCCATTAACTCATAAACAGTGTTTGGTAATAAACTAGATAAAGTTCTCCTTACCAGTATTACAGAAAGACAAACTTATATACATTTTTTTCGTTTTACAGTAAATTAAGATTTTAAGTTTTCCTTTTCAATATAAGAAAAGATATATGATCCAGACGTGTTTAGTTTTGTACGTTAGTTTTCTCAAGCATAAATACGTAAAATTGACTAATGTAAACTTGTCATCAATACTAGTGGCCCACTTAATTTAGACTTATCGAAAACATATTGCATATGGTTAAAGTTAAACTAATCGGTATATCAATCAATCAAGAATGTACAAAGTTTGAAAAAATATCTAAAAATCTTTGAAGAATCTAAGTATGGAAGAAAAAGATGGCAACGAATAATAATTGAATAGCCCAAAGAAAAAGATGGCATATTTGTCGGCAAGCTCTATTCGATCCACACATCACCACACAATTCTTTGGTTTTGATTGGTCCACGTGATATTTTTTCCACCAGGTGGGATAATTTGATTGAGTATATACAATTAAAAGGTGAATGAAAGCTTTAATGTACTTAGTTTATGCGTGGTATATGTTATGTTTGACATGAAAAAAAAGTATGTATCATTAAGAATTTATTAAAAATTTGGAATAAAGTGACGAAAGATAAAACGTAAATAAATTACAAAAAGGATATGAGCTGTTGTGATGAGAGGTATGAGGAACCCACCCTCCACTAAAAACCCGTGATTGCGAGGTCAATAGTCACAATTATTCCTTTCTTGTAAAGCTTAAATATTTCATCTTTAAGAAGTTGTTATCTGGTTTTTACAAAAAGAAAAAAGTTGGTATCTAGTTTCTTTTAAAATGGTTATGTGATGGCATTAATATGATCGATTACTTCATCGCGAATGTTTTGATATATTATCTATTTTTCATCAAAAATGATTATATTTTATCCTATGAAGAGTAGTGTACAATAAATTTTACTAAGAGAACAAGAGTATATAATATCTTAAGTTTAATCTTTTTATTTCATTATAAAATATACAGCATATAATTGCTTCCGTTGGAAAACCGTCTAATGCATCATAATTTGGGAATCCATCAAACATTACAACCTGAATTTTATTGTAGGAAATCCGTCGAAATTCTGACGATCAATACCAAACTATGCAAATAGTCGTATCCCACAAATTTCCCCATCAGAAATAATCTTTTATAGTTTGAAAGAAAGTCTGAAGATACTTTATATAATATTAATAAATCATAGATTAATTGAGGTTTTGGTTGTTGTTAATAAAGAAAAAAAACAGTAAGGGAAAAAATTCTCTGTATATTAATTTTCCTGTAACAAGCATATATTTTGGCATACGATATACGACTATATCAATCTTGTAAATTGGTTGTTACAAAGGATTTATCAATGGGTTATTTGTTGTTGGCTAAATAAGTTGTGGTCCATTAATCATATTTCGAATTTGTTGTTAAAACAGAACCGATGTGTAAACATGATAGCTCGACTGTTCAATGCACCGCTCGGGGAATCTGAGACTGCTGTCGGAGTAGGAACGGTTGGGTCATCGGAAGCCATCATGTTAGCCGGATTGGCCTTCAAAAGAAACTGGCAGAACAAACGCAAGGCCGAGGGTAAACCTTATGACAAACCAAACATTGTCACCGGAGCCAATGTTCAAGTGAGTATAAGTACATATTGTAGAGCAAACACGACTTCTAGGAGTCGAATTTTAGTGGGAAGACAACAAAATTGAACATTTAGTCAGTTGATGAAATATATATCCCTAATCTCAATGGCTAGGAAAAATACTTTTGGTCAAATAATTTAACATATATATATATATATATATATTTCGTTTAATCATTCATAGTTTTTAACACACATGCATATCTAATCACTTCCTTTAATTTAAGAAACAAAGTTTGTAAATTAAGCATTATATCTCATAAAAGAGGGTCAAATTAATTTAGGTGTGTTGGGAGAAATTCGCTCGATACTTTGAGGTGGAGCTAAAAGAAGTAAAGCTAAGTGAAGGATACTATGTGATGGATCCAGACAAAGCAGCAGATATGGTTGATGAGAACACAATCTGTGTAGCAGCTATACTTGGGTCAACACTCAACGGTGAGTTCGAAGACGTGAAACGTCTCAATGACTTGTTAGTCAAGAAAAACGAAGAGACTGGTTGGAACACACCGATCCATGTGGATGCAGCAAGTGGAGGATTCATTGCTCCATTTATTTACCCTGAATTGGAATGGGACTTTAGGCTTCCTTTGGTGAAGAGCATTAACGTGAGTGGTCATAAGTATGGATTGGTCTATGCTGGTATTGGTTGGGTCGTGTGGAGGACTCAAGAGGATTTGCCTGATGAACTCATCTTTCATATTAACTATCTTGGTGCTGATCAACCAACTTTCACTCTCAATTTCTCCAAAGGTACGTACATTCCATAATATATACTCCCTCTGTTTCATATTATTTGTCATTTTGGGCTAAATTTTTTGTTTCACTTTAGCTATCATTCTCGTTTTCCAATGTATTTTATTATACAAAATTATCTCATTTGTTCCTAACTAAATAAATAAAATATTAAATGGTTTGGAATTCTAATAGTCAAATAATGACATAACAGAATATTTACATATTTTCTTAATATGTGTGTAAGACTCTAGAATGACAACTAAACTGAAACAGAATGGAGTATATGTTTTGCTTTCATAATCTATCTTGTTCAATCGTTTATTGCATGATTGTTGTAGGATCGAGCCAAATTATTGCTCAATACTACCAGCTCATTCGTCTTGGGTTCGAGGTGAGTCTATCCAAACCAAAAGATATGACCCTAGCTATAAATTACTTACAATCATTGTTATACATATAGGCTTGATGTTTTGTAATGTTTTGGTTTGAATAGGGATACAAGAATGTGATGGAGAATTGCATAGAGAACATGATGGTTCTCAAAGAAGGGATAGAGAAAACAGAACGTTTCAACATAGTTTCAAAGGACCAAGGAGTTCCAGTTGTAGCTTTCTCTCTCAAGGACCATAGTTTCCACAACGAGTTCGAGATCTCGGAGATGCTACGTCGTTTTGGCTGGATTGTTCCAGCTTATACTATGCCTGCAGATGCTCAACACATAACTGTTCTTCGTGTTGTCATTAGAGAAGATTTCTCAAGAACACTTGCTGAGAGACTTGTAGCTGATATAGTGAAGGTGCTTCACGAGCTAGATACTTTGCCTTCTAAAATATCTAGTAAGTTGGGAACAAACCAAGTTGGAGGAGATGCGAAAACGAAGATGGATAAGGATAAGATGATAATGGATGTTATTGTTGGCTGGAGGAAGTTTGTGAAGGAGAGGAAGAAGATGAATGGTGTGTGTTAAGGAAGGTGTTGTGTTTGTGTGTTAATAATGAGGTACTTGTGAGAGGACTTGGCGTTTATGTGTTGTGGTATGTTTATTTGATTTGAGTCAGTAATTATGAATTCTATAAGTTTGAATTTCATTTTGAACCCTTGCTACTGAATTAATATGTGTAATTGTTTGGAGTTTAAGCTAATATCAGTTTGAATTGTTGGTAAAACATTCATTCAATGATTTTCCAATACATAGTGGATAGTTAGCTAATATTTTTCATAAATAGAAAGGTAGAGAAAAACATTAAAACCAATACTTAGCCATAGAAGAAAGAAGAAATCATACCGATAATATGTAGCGACTTTAGCTACACTATGACTATCACAATAGCCACAAAAAAATGGTAGTCAAAAATCGTCACTAATGAGTCACAGATCAAGTCATAGCTAAGTAGTCGCTATTGGCTACAAAAATTGATGTCACTAATCTGTCGCCAGTAAGCAACAGATCCGCTACGGATAATGAATAGCGTCGCAGCTGAGGCCAAAGAATTTTTCCGATCCGTTGCCTCCCAAAAATTAGCGACAGATTATGTCTTGTTGCTATGGAATAATCCTTAGCTATTTTAGAGAATTCTTGACGTGTTACACCCCAGCTTCTCTGTAACTTTAGTGTCCATGAAGTTTTGCGTTGAGAACAAATTAATCAAAATGAACAAAGCTTGCTTATCATACTCTCCTTTAACTCTCATGGTAATGAAATCCGAGATTCCTTCGACTGCATTAGCTGAAATTTAAGCAATCTCCTCCTCCTCCATATCTTCCTCCTTATCCACTTTTATTTGGATCAACTCTCCGTCATCATCGGCCTCCACAAAGACAACTGCGTCTTTTTCTGCTTCAAATAATCTCTTGGAACAAAAGTAACAGAGACCTTCTACCCTCTTTCTACTCATCTCTTCTTGTGAGAAAACAGTTTATGTTGGAGCTCTTTAGGTTTATCTTTCAGAAATAGATACAGAGGTTTCACATTCGTCTCCTCCTTAAAACGTAAATTTCCTTCACTTGGATTCACTGGCTTCTGGAGACCACTAATTTTGAAATCATATGACCATGATTTGAGACAATCGTTGGCCTGTTGTAGTGGCGAAAAAGACCCTCAATCTCGTCGTAGCTCTAATTGAATGAGTTCACATATGAGTATGAACTTAAACTTTATTCCATTCCCACTGGCAAAAAAGAGAAATGAGGAAGAACGAGAGAGAAGATGAATGATTTTGAGAATTAAGGTTTGTTAAATTTGGCAAAAATGTTAGGGTTTAATAGATAGGAGAAGAAGGGTAATACTGTCATTTCCTCTGATTAAACTCAAACCGTATTAAACTAAATTAATACTCGATCCGTTTCACAAAGAGTGTCATTTTAGAGTTTTTCACATCCATTAAGAAATCCATTAAAAACTCTATTTTATCCTTATTAATATACTAAATAAGTTTATCTCTCTAATTAATACATTAATACAACATGGATAAAACTTGAATTTTATTAACAGAATTGCATTGAAAATATAAAAACGACATTTTCTTATGAAACAAAAACAAAACTCTTAAACAATACTCTTTATGAAACGGAGACGGTATCATTTTACTGTTTCCATTTAAAGCATTAACTATGAATAAATTACGACTTTGAATGTTCAAATATTTAAGTGGTACTCTGAAAAATGTTGGGTATTTTTCTAACAAAGCTAATAGTATGTATTTTGCTGGCAAAGAAAATAAAATCAAGTATTTTTAAGGGTTTTACCCTTAAATATTTATAGGAAAAATACACAAATATTCATCCTTTTATCTGCTTGACAAAGTATTATCTAAAATGTAGAACCTTAAATTGATGCAGATGATGAGAATTCCTTTCCAATAAGTTACGAAGTCACTATAGTGCACATGACTAAATAAAAATTCATTTGCTTTCAGCCTTCTTCCCACTCAACGTAGTCTGCATCTTCTTCATCTGCTTCCACAGTCAAGTCCACCTTGTAGGCTCCATTTACTGCAAATTACGTCAGAAGAAAAGTAACCAAGCTGAACATCACATAATCCTTACATATATCAGGAGACATAAACTCTTTCTTTATCATTTGCGGCTCACAAATATAGTTTAAACTTTGAACATTAAGCATGTCTTAAAATTCTTGTGGAAGACCTGCATATTCAAAGAAAACTGTACTTTTTCTGTATTTTCATAAAGTTCAAACGCTCTGGGAAAAAGTAAACGAGGCTCCTTCTAACTAAGTAAGGTGTTGTTTCATAGGATCCACTAGTTAGCGAATCAGAAATGAAGTAGTAGTAAACTCTAACTGACCTGCAACATGAGCCTCCTGATAAGCCATGGAGAGTGTATCTTGTGGTTCCTTATTCAGTATTACCTGAGTGTTCTAAGCTTTCATTACAGTCTTTATGGGTACAAATCGGTAAGACAAAGGCTGTTGTTATGTTCGACAGTGGTGCGACACATAACTTTGTGTCTCCTTCTTTAGTCGCCAAAGCTAAACTGCAGAGTTTGTATGTTCCTGGCTGCTCCGTAATTCTTGGAACAGGAATTACCGTTCCTGGCTCTGGTGCTTGTTCTGCAGTAAAGTTTAAGGTTGCTGGTTATTCTTTCTCTGCAGATTTTATTGAGTTAGATATCAGTGGGGCTGATGTCATTCTTGTTGGAAGAAAAAAATTATTTAGGAGATGGAGAAAGTGTTTAGGAACTTGTGAGGAACTAGAAAAATTTAAGAAAAAGATTTATTTAGAAGAGGAAACTCTTTATTATTAATAGATTTCTTTATTTTTGAGGTTATCCTAAATGAGAAGAGGATGAAGGTATTTATAGCCTCCAAAGTACAAAATATCTAAATTATTTTATTCTAAAATCTAGAGAATTCTACCAAACTCTAGTATTTAATACCATATAAATATCTAGAGGATGGTGGTTGAGGAGGTGGTAGAGTGTTCTAGAGAATTTCTAGAACTT
>OVAX01000753.1:0-65284 GCA_900406405.1 Lepidium africanum | reverse complement strand
TTTACTTTTGGTTTATGAGAAAGAAGAAGCTGAAGGAAGATACATATGCACAGCCCACACTATTAAAGAACAACAAGTGGTTGAGAAGCTGAAGAGTCTATATCCAAATTACAACTACCCAAAGAAGTAAGTAAACAACAACACTTCCCTCTGTTCTGTATTAGACACTCAAAACCATCCTTGAAACTTTGAGTGAATACCTATAAACTCAAAAGCTGTGTTTGTTGGTGTGCAATATTTGCTTTGAATTCATTGTGTCTGAAGTTTCTTCAAGATATTAACTTTGATCCAAGCTCTACGTATGCAATGTCAGATACATCGAAGTGGAAGAATGGGTGAAGTTTAGTTCAGAGAAATTACAGAAGCTGGGTTGGACTTACCGGCCGTTGGAGGAAACACTTGTGGATTCCGTTGAGAGCTACCGGAAAGCTAAACTTGTGGACTGAAAACTTGGAAATGAGATTAAAAGAGTGTTTTCGACATGTTGGATCCATGTCTTACTTGTTTCAATCTGCACACGAACTCTCATCTTTTATCGCAATAATAAGAGTTGTACACATATTTTCTCTAATAAAATAATGAAACATTTAGTCTTCTTTCTCAAGGAAACATTTTAAAATTATTTCTCTAATAAAAAAGGTGGGTTCCACTGAGTGATGTCGGTGCGCTATTATAGTGAGTGATGCATAAACATATTATATGAATAAAAGACAGCTGTATTCCTCAAATTATGGTAAAGAAGCTTCTGACATGTTAGACTGATGGTTTCTAATGAATTTGTGTAAAAATATTAATAAAATAATAAAAAGTGAAGAAATAGAGAGAAAATTTCTTAAATAAGAAATTCAAAAATAAGTTTGAGAACTTTTTTTTTTTTAAAAATAACTAAATTAAAAATATTAATATTATAATATAATAAGGGTTTCTAGAAACCTTTGATAATCCTGACTCAGAAACGAATCTATCTGGCGCTTGGAAAAAAAAAAAAATCAAAATACATCTCTCTCTCGGCCAAATTTCTAAAAAGAATCTTCTTCTTTGCTTGGAAGAATCAAGAGATCAAAAAATGGCTGTTGTGCTGAAAGAAAAGGTTTGTGTAACCGGTGCCGGAGGATTTTTGGGTTCATGGCTCGTCGATCTTCTCCTCTCTAAGGATTACAACGTTCATGGCACTGTGAGAGACCTTGGTACTTCCTTTTCTTTCTCCCACTATAAACTTTCTACATTTATATTATCCGACCTTGTAGCTCACCTATGTATGCGTGGCCAAAATGGAAATTCTCGTCTACTTTAGTGGGTTTCTATTTAGCTTTTTGAGTTTGTTTGTTGTTCCCAAATTATTCTTCTTTTTCTAGCTGTGGACTATTGTTTGTTCTGAGCAAGAGTCCACATGGTTTTAATGTTACAGATAGTGAAAAGTATGCTCATTTGAAGAAACTCGACAAAGCTGGAGAGAATCTCAAGCTCTTCAAGGCTGATTTGCTCGACTACGCTTCTCTTCTATCTGCTATCGCAGGTTGCAGTGGCGTATTCCATGTCGCTTCCCCGGTTCCACTAACTTCAGTCCTAAATCCTGAGGTGAGGATTTCATAGCTAAGAATCTCACTGGTGCTGTGTACATTCTTTCAAAGTTCCTCTATTGGTGTTTTGCAGGTAGAATTGATCGCACCGGCAGTGGATGGCACGCTGAATGTACTTGAGGCATGCATTGAAGCAAATGTTCAGCGTGTTGTGTATGTTTCCTCTGTAGCTGCAGTTGCTATGAACCCTATGTGGTCAAAGAATCAAATTTTAGATGAGAGATGTTGGTCTGACCAGGAATTCTGCAAGAAAACTGAGGTTAATGCATCATCCTAAAATCCCTCATCTCACATCTTGTTTATTATTATTATTTTTTTTTTGCTGACTTTGAGTCCATCTGGCAGAATTGGTATTGTTTGTCAAAGACAAGAGCCNAAACTGAGGTTAATGCATCATCCTAAAATCCCTCATCTCACATCTTGTTTATTATTATTATTATTTTTTTTGCTGACTTTGAGTCCATCTGGCAGAATTGGTATTGTTTGTCAAAGACACGAGCAGAAACTGAAGCTTTTGAATTTGCAAAACGAACTGGACTTGATCTCGTCAGTGTTTGCCCCACCTATATCTATGGACCTTTGCTGCAGCAGCACACAGTAAACAAAAGTAGCATGTTTCTTCTCAAGCTTCTTAAAGGTATAGAAAACTCCTTATCATCACACATGGGACTGTTAGTAAGCAACTCTGTATAAGGGTCTTCATTTCACCTTTGTTTGCTGCAGAGGGTAGTCCATCACGTGATAACCTAGACCGACGATCGGTAGATGTGCGTGATGTGGCTCAAGCTTTACTTTTGGCTTATGAGAAAGCAGAAGCTGAAGGAAGATACATCTGCGTTGCCCACAGTTTTAAAGAACAAGAACTAGTTGAAAAGCTGAAGAGTCTTTATCCAAATTACAACTACCCAGAGAAGTAAGTAAACAACACAATGAAAACCTTTAAACGTCCCAAAAGGCTGTTTTTGGTTGTCTGCAATATGTGCATTGATTTCATTTAATGTATGAAGTTTCTTCAAGATCTTAACATTGATCTAAGCCCTATTTAATGTCAGATACATTGAAGTGGGAGAAAAAGCTAAGGCGAGTTCAGAGAAATTACAGAAGTTGGGTTGGACTTACAGGCCATTGGAGGAAACACTTGTGGACTCGGTAGAGAGCTTCCGGAAAGCTAAGCATGTGGACTGAAAACCTGGAAAGAAGTACAAAAGAGTGTTTTGATTGTTCAATCTTCACACAAACTCACTCACCGTAGCTCAATAATAAGAGTTGTTAAGATTAGCAATACTGTGTCTACTACTCATGTGAAGTCCCGTCGCTTTGCTTCCAGAATCCAGAGTCTGTGTTTATGAATTGTTTTACAAAGTGTTAGATGGATATACCTTATGCGGAAATACAATAACAGTCTAACCAGCTAATTAAACCAGCCTGGTTTACTATCAAATGCGCATTTATACCAACAAATTATCGGTTTATTAAATGATGTTCTGGATCTGGACCTGAATCAGAACCGGACCCGTACTCGTTTTGCTCTGCTCCGTAACTAGATTATTTTTCTTCTCTTCCTACTCCGGCGAAGTTTAAGCGAGTCATGGCCACGAAAGCTCCCGATTCCGGCGGATCTGGAGAAATTCTCCCTGTAACTTTCTCTCTTTCCGAAACTACGTCCGTAGTTGCGGCAGCTTTGCAGTTGACTCTACCGCCATCTTCGTCTTCCGATGTCGATTGTATCTACGTACCTAGCTACTCCCGTAAGTTTGCAACGCCGAGAAACCTTCGATTTTATATTTATTAATTCATCACTGTTCCTTATGAGTTTTGTACTCGCATCGTTAATTTGACCAATTAGGGTGGTTTTCGTGGACCGATATCAACGAATGCGAGGTCAGGTCGCTGCCGGAATTCTTTGATTCGAAATCTTCTTCCAAAAACCCAAAGTTTTACGTCTACTTGAGGAACTCAATTGTTAAGCAGTACAGAAACGACCATCCTCGGAAGATTAGCTTTACTGACGTTCGGAGAACGCTCGTCGCTGATGTTGTCTCTATTCGTCGTGTCTTCGATTTCCTCGATTCTTGGGGGCTTATAAACTATACTGGAACCGCCTCTGCTAAGCCGCTCAAATGGGACGAAAAGGAGGCCGGAAAATCCGCCGGAGATGCTGCTTCAGAACCTCATAGAACTGTCAAAGAAACTGCCAAGAAAATCTGCAATGGCTGCAAATCAGTTTGCAGTATAGCTTGTTTCGCCAGTGATAAGGTTTGATATCTTCTTTGTCCCTTATTATAGTTTCACTGATATTCACTTAAGATGATGGCTTTAAGAATATGCTAATAGCAAAGCCTATACTTTGAAACTAAGAACAATTTTCTTTCAGTATGACTTGACATTGTGTGCGAGATGCTATGTTCGTGGTAACTATCGTGTGGGTATTAACTCCTCGGAGTTTAAGCGCGTCGAGCTTAGTGAGGAGTCAAAGACACAATGGTCCGAAAAGGAGACTCTGCAGCTACTGGAAGCTGTTATGCACTATGGAGATGACTGGAAGAAGGTTGCTCCTCATGTTACTGGAAGAACAGAGAAGGATTGTGTTTCTCAGTTTGTCAAGCTTCCTTTTGGGGAACAGTTCATAAAAGAGTCTGACTCTGACGATGGTTTAGAGACATTTGATCAGCTCAAGGGCACTGCTGATCCTGAATCTGGAGAAAGAGATAACGATAGTTCTTCTCCCAATAAACGGATGAAATTAACGCCTCTTGCAGATGCGAGCAACCCAATAATGGCTCAGGTATGAACTACACATCATTTCGACTATTTGTGTTCTCTTCCTTATGTAAATCTTTATGTGTCAAGTGTTCAACGTACATAAAGATTGAAATTTTTAGCGGACATGAATACAACTAACGTTCTTAATAATTCAACACATCGTGTTGTTAGACTGCTGATGATATTTGCGTGTCTGCACTGGGCTATTTTATGACTTGCATGAATGCCATTTAAAGACCCTAGGTTATTTATAGACTGAACTCTAGTAACATTAAATTCTAGGAGGTATATATATATATATAGGACATTCAGAAATTTTATATGTACTTCCGTATTATTGTTATATGTTTTACATATTGATTGTTATGCTTCATTGGTTGTCCCTGAATGAGTTTCTTCTTATCTTCAGGCTGCTTTTCTTTCAGCTTTGGCTGGTACAAATGTTGCGGAAGCAGCAGCTCGAGCTGCAGTAACTGCTCTATCTGATGTGAACTACGAGGCTGACAAAAACAGTGGTGGAGACCCAAATCGACAAGGTATCAAGGACCAAGATGCCTCTAGTTGCAGTCTGTTTATGTCCCAAGCCAATCCAATTCGAAGACTGATAGTGTATTTTTTCTCTGATACAGAGGCCAGTGTTGGATCGACTAGTGAAACCACTAGAAACGACACAGAAAGAGCTTGGGCTGATGCTAAATCGGTGATTGAGAAAGAAGAGCAGGAGGTAGAAGGAGCCATCAAAGAGATTGTAGAAGTGGAGGTTAGTAATGATCTCCAACTTCCCATATAATTATAATGATTGGTATTGATAAAAACAAATTTGAGTGTTGAACAGATGAAGAAGATTCGAGATAGGATTGTACATTTCGAGAAACTGGATTTGGAAATGGAGAGAAGCCGGAAACAATTAGATAATATGAAGAATCTGCTTTTCGCTGATCAGTTAAACATCTTCTTCCACACAAGAAAACCCCGGAAAGCTGAAGATAGAGTAGAATGTTAGAAGTTAGAACGCACTTACTTGAGTTTTACTCAAACTGATGTTCAGATGTTGCCTTTGTTAAGAAGAAGAATTGTTTTCTAGTATACTTGAGACTTGTAGTGACAAAATGAGATGAGATCGAATTGGAGTAATTGGTACCGATCACAAACTGTAATTGCCAAAGAATCACAAAGTGACAGACTTTTATAGACAGAATCACCTCTTTTGGCAATAATAGAACTTATTTCAGGCTTTTAGAATATCTGATATGTTAATTAAAATGTGGGTGACTTGCTAGAATAATGCTAGAAAATTGTAAAATTATTAGAATAATACTCATATTTCAAAGTTACTAAAATAATGCTGAAAGTTTTTTAAAGACCATTTTGTCTTTTTTACTTTGTAAAAAAAAATTACGAAAATGTCATTAATGAAATTTGCGGCGACGATAAATCTACGGAAAATAAATCTATAGTACATGGTAGATTTAATATTTCTCGGCATATATGTTTTGCTTTATGTAGATTTATTCTATTTTGGCAGATTTATTTTTTGCAGATTTATTTTGATAGTGCAGTAGATTTATCTTTTGCAGATTTATTTTACCGTTTTGTAGATTTGTTTTATATAGTGTTCTCGATTTTTCCTATCGGTAGATTTAAATTTGGTCGCAGATTTAATTCCATTTAGCAGATTTGTTTTTGTAGATTTTATGTTATGTGTTGTCGATTTGTTTTAGGTTGGCAGATTTATTTTCAGTTCGTAGATTTTATATTCAACGTTGCTGATTTTTTTCGAATTGGCAAAGTTTCTTTTCGTAGATTTATTTTGTAATGTGGTAGATATATATTTGAGTCGTAGATTTATTATCAATTAGTAGATTTGTTTCCATATGTTGAAAATTTGTTTTGAAATTGGTAGATTTGTTCCCGTAGATTTTATACTCAGTGTAGCACATTTTTTTTTTTGTTGGTAGATTTATTATTCTAGTGTCGCAGATTTTTATACGTAGTGTTGTAGATTTATTTTTATTATCGTAGATTTATTTTACGTTTTTAACCTAGAATTGTAAATGACAATATTGCCCTTGAATTAATGAAGGTTACATCTCCTTATCCAAATAGTATGAACCATCCACCTACAAATAACAATGGCCAAATCATGAAATTGCTTCTTTCATAAGACAGTCGGGATTAGCCGTTTCATGTGTCTAGCATCCATGACTAAAATCATGATGAAAAGCGATTGATTAATTTTGTTTCCTATGTAGATTGATTTTGTTTTGGAGAAAATGTTAAGGTTGGTGATTAAGTTACAGCAAGAAAATAGCGATTTAGTTTGATAAATTGGATAAGTTTTGTCGTAGCAAATCTAGCTGCAGTTTGGTTTTGCACCGATTTTTGCTAGCTAATACCATTAGAAAACATGGTGTTGCAATTATTCTAGTCTTGATCTGAGTTAAGACTTTAAGAAGTCACACCAAGCCAATTTACATTCTGACATACGTATCTCTACAAACTGAAAGTATCCAATTGAAAGCTTTAGAGCCATTTTCAGGGTCATTTGATTTCTTGATTGTACTTACATGGCTAAACAACTAAAGTAAGAAAAACAGCATATCTTTACAAGAACTAAAACTTAGCAAGCCACAAATGGTTAAATAAGTTGAAGTACTATACATACAAGATTTGTTAAAAAAGTCAAACCATAAATGGTTGGAAAAACATCATCTACTCTTGTAACATACAAGAAATATTGGTAAGTAAAATTCACCATGCCGAATGACTGATGTACTCTCTGTGTATATGAGAAGGTGAATATCCTTCTTAAAGAGTGCATATACAAGAAATATTGGTAAGTAAAATTCACCATGCCGAATGACTGATGTCATTATCACCTTTCAAGCAGCATCTCTTTTTCCAAACATTAATGAATCATATTGTTTTAGTGTGGGGGGTTGGACATTTGAGAAGAATATATGGTTTTTCTACGTGGACAAATCGAAGGGCATTGAGATGGATTGAAATTTTTATTACGGATTATTAAGGTAAAATTTAACCATTGAATCCTAACTCATTGCTTGGCTCAAACTATTTGAGATTTGTTTTACTTTTGCACTATGACATTTATTTTTTTATGTAGTTGACAACTACAAGTTCGTTCAGATGTTGTTACCAAATTGTGTGTTTGTGATTGATTTATATAATCTTTCTATTTTCTTTGTTTCTTATCACTAAAAGATAGTTAGTCCGATAATTTCAATTTGGTTCAGTTTTATACCGGTTTATTGTGTTAATCATATAATAATTCCAAAACATTATCCTAAAAGCTTCAGAATATACAACAAACAAACTGAGAATTTTATCAACCAAAATTTCAGAGGAATACAGAGTAACAGACGATGATGAAGCTGCAAGGGAACTGCTTCAATGGAGTCGTAGCAGCTTGATCCCATCGATTTATACGCCAAACAAAACAACCCAGTTCTCCATCTTCGCCTATGTTATAGAGAGGAACCACTAGCTTACCGCCAAGGAGAGACGACAACTATAAATGAGCTGGTAGGAGAGCTGAGTGCAAATTGGGTTATAGCTGGAGATAGTGTGCAACATATCACAAATTTTTGCAGTAGTACACGACAAAATTTTGCATAAAAAAAAGACACAAGATAATAATTAGATCACAAAATACAAATGATTGGAACGTTCATGTTTCTTGGCGTCATACTCCTTGGAAAAGTCATCTAAGGATATATCTCTCTTACGTTCCACATTTCCATTATCAAAAGAGAACCTGTAAAGAGATGTATTACACAAGCTATTGGATTTACTCAAAAATCTAAGAAACATAAATGAATTCAGGCAAATCATTGATGTGGGAAGCAAAACAATCTTACTTCAGTTTCTTGTTTGTAAGTCTTGAACATATGGATTTATACATTGAACAATCGATTTGTGAATCAAGAAGTAAGAAAGTAACTTATCCATTCTTATGCTATTGTTAATGTAATATTCAAACCAAAAAAGAATGAGCTAAGAAGACACTTTTACACATCATAAACAATGGAGAAGGAGACACAAAATTCCAAATAGAGTAAGACATACCCATCTTGTCTAGACTACAATATAGACTACACACCAGTTACATCAATTTTCATTCCTCCTATTTAGACTACAATCTCTCTATTTCACACAATCACACTACACTATCGACTAGGCAACAAAGCTTATCGATTTAGTCACTAAGTAACTTAGCATATATGGGTATAAACATGAGCTTGAATTTTCAGTTTTGTTCCATGAATCAAAACTTTATAACCGAAACAATTGCAAAAGTTGGAGAAACTATAGCTCAATGGAACACACAAAGCTTAGTTAAATATAAACATGAGCTTAAATTCAGATTCACTAGTCAAATTTCTCATATTTATCTTTCATAATAGTTTCCCTTATAACAAGAATTGAAATCTATATCATTAATAAATATTTCATCGAAATTCTTAGCGAACAAACCAGACTTGAAATCAATATCATAACAAAGGAAGAGATTGACAAAATCAATATCATGAATGTAATGAATCCTGACCTTTTGGAGATGAATTTGAGCAGTGTGAAAGAGAGATAAACCGAAAAGGTATATGAAAATTGATTTAGCAAATGAGTTTATAATCAAACATAGAGACACACCCATTTGATCCTATCGACATGTATATGAAAATTGACCTTTATTGTGAATCAAAATATCTACCACGATAAACATTACAAGACTAGTATTTATAATTTGATCAAAATAAAATTTAAACATCATAAGTTCATAACAAACGAAGTAACTGCAGATGCTGAATGGTTCTGTAATTTATGCTGAATGGTTTTGTAACTTCCAATGATCAAAATAAAATCGTATAAAACAGAAATATTCCAGACAACTAATTCTCTCATAGTACATATGAACAAAGATCACATGACTTCTAAGTATCATCAATCAAAGTTTAAGGAATTTATTCTCTTCATCATGAAAAAAAAACAAAGAGGAGAAGTGTACCTTCGCCGGTGAAGCAACCGTGGTGAGAGAACCACCGGCTGCCGTGGAGATGATATAGATGTCAAAATGAAGATCTGATTCTCCTCTAGGATTCTACAAGGAGATCGAAGAAGAGTATTAATCTGCTTGAAAGATAATCAAGAGAGGAGGATTACCTTAAAACATAGGTTTTAACAATGGGAATAAAGCGTTTAACGAACATGAGAGAGAAGAGATTTTGGAAGATAATGATATAATGCATTCTGAATATTCCTTGAGCTCATGTGCTCGTACATAAAGGCACAAAATGCCAAATGAAAACCAGATGCAACCAGATTGTAAAATCATAAAACTAAACCGTAGTTAACCAAAGTTATAATTAAGATAAAGATAAGATGATAAGATAGAGTTACAGATGTTATCCGTAACATTACTCCCTCCTCGACATGATCCTTGTCCTCAAGGGTCAAATGCTGGAAAATGAGCAACAAAGTCTTGATAGAACTCCCAAGTTGCAGCATCAGGTGGATCCCCTTTCCATTGCACTAGAACTTTGGTAGTTGATGTGTTACGGTGCTTTACCACCTTGCGGTCGAGTATGGCTTCAAGTTCTTTGGTTGTACCAAGATCGGACCAATACTGGAGAATAGAAGCAGAAATACCACAGGGTTTAGGCAAAGCTTGAGTTGGCTAACGTGAAACATGTTGTTAATAACTGTAGTAGGTGGCAACTCCAGCTTATAAGTAATAACACCACCTTTTCAATTACACGGAAAGGTCCATAAAAACTAGGTGAAAGCTTATCAGGTAGCTTCCGATTCTTCAAAGAGTGTTGACGGTATGGCTGCAGCTTGAGGTAAACATGATCCCCAACAAAAAATTCACGAGAAGACCTCTTAGAACCAGCATGTTGCTTCATCCTATTCTGAGCATGACCCAGATGGAACTTTAGCATCGAAATTATAGCCTCTCTTGTCTGCATAGTTCTGTATAACCCGAGATGAGCTCTCACCAGGAAGATACGGTAAGTGTGAAGGAGGTGGTTGACTGTAAACTGCTTCATAGGGAGTTATTTTAGTGGTAGAGTGACAAGTAGTGTTATACCACCATTCAGCTAAAGGCAACCATTTACTCCAAGAACTCGGTACATCAGCAGTCATACAACGAAGGTAAGTCTCTAGAGTTCAGTTTGACTGTCGGTTTGTGGGTGGTAAGCTGTGGAATGTTTCAAATCAACCCCCTGAACCCTGAACAATTCTTGCCATACCTCACTCATGAATGTTGGGTCCCTGTCACTAATGAGTTCTTTAGGCAAGCCATGTAATTTGAATACATTGTCAAGGTAAACTTGTGCTATATCCACAACTATGTAAGGGTGAGAAAGTGCTATGAAGTGGGCGTTCTTACTTAGCCTATCAATCACCACCAATATGCAATGTTTACCCGAAGAAGGTGGCAGTCCTTCTATGAAATCTAAATACACGAATTCCCAAATACCATCAGGGATAGGTAAAGGTTGTAATAAACCTGGTTTTGCTACTGTGTCATTCTTATTCTTCTGGCAAACAACACAATGACGAATGTAGTTTTGTATTTTCGTCCGTATTTTCGGCCAATAGAATAGTTCCTTAACCTTGTGAACTGTAGCATCACGACCAGAATGCCCTCCTACAGAGGAATCATGCAACCAATGCAATATCTGCAACTTAATGTCCTTATCATCTCCTACCACCAACTTCCCTTTTCTCCTTAATTCACTATTAGCATAAGAGAACAAAGGGTGTAAACTTGGATCCTTTTGCAAATCAGAAATGATTCTTTGCAAGTTAGTATCGTAGCTCACAATAGCTTCAATGCATCATGAAAACCATGGTATGCTTGGGATAGAGCTATGTGCAGCAACTGAGAACTCGTGACCCTTGATAAGGCATCAGCGACTAAATTTTCTTTTCCTTGTCGGTATTGAATCTCATAAGTGTAACCCATCAGTTTAGACTGCCATAGATGCTGAATTGGAGTTGTTATTTTCGGTCATGTGAGGAACTTGAGACTCTTTTGATCGGATTTTGATCACGAAAGGCCTATGAGCAAGGTAGGCACTCCATGATTGCATTGCGTGTACTACTGCCAGCAATTCTTTCTCATAAACAGATAAAGCCTGGTGCTTTGGACCCAATACCCGACTAATGAAACTGAGAGGGTGATGGTCTTGCGTTAACACAGCCCACATTCCCATGTTGGATGCATCATTTTCAACCACAAATTGTTTGTCAAAGTTCGGTAGAGCTAAAACTGGAGCACTAGTAAGGGCTTGTTTTAAATCAACAAAGCCACAGACGCTACTTCTCCCCAAATGAACCCATTCTTTTTAAGTAACTCAGAAAGTGGCTTACCAATAAGGTTATATCCCTTGATAAACCCCCTGTAATAATTTGCCAAACCAAGAAAACTCCTCAACTACTTATGTGAATTTGGAACTGGCCATTGCTTAGTAGCCTCAATCTTACCCGGATCAGTACTAACGCCTTCTGAGGATATAAAGTGACCAAGATACTCAACGACCGTAGCTCCAAAGGTACACTTAGAAAGCTTGAGATATAGCTGCTGTTGTTTTAAGATGGATAAGACTGTAGTGAGATGACCCAGATGAGCTTCCCAATCTGCACTATAAACCAGTATATCATCAAACAAAACAAGCACAAATTGTCTAACAACCTTCTGAAACACATGGTTCATCAATGCTTGGAAGGTACTGGGAGCGTTTGTTAAGCCGAAAGGCATAACTAGATACTCGTAATGGCCAGAATGAGTCTTGAATGCAGTTTTATAAATGTCAGGTGGGTGCATTCGAATCTGATGAAAACTAGAGCGGAGATCTAACTTAGAGAAATAGCGAGCACCACCAAGCTCATCAAGCAGATCTTCTAGCAAAGGAATTGGATATTTGTCCTTGATTGTCTATTTATTGACCCCTCTCAAGTCAGTACACAATCTCCATGACCCGTCTTTCTTCTTCACAAGTACCACCGGAGACGCATGAGGGCTAGAACTATCCTGTATTATGCCTTGCTGCAACATTTCCTGAATTTTTTTTGTCAATCACGTCCTTTTGGAGCGTTGAGTATCTATATGGGCATTTGCTAACATGATTAGAACCGGCTTCAATGGGGATTCAGTGATCAAAACCCTCTCTAAAGGGAGGTAACGAAGTCGATTTAGCAAAGACATCATTGAACCTGGATAGTATAGAAAGCATCTGTGGGTCGTTGGCATTTGCTGATTCATTAGCAGGTAGATGGAGAAATGAAGCAGACAAATCACTCTCATTTCGTGCCTTTTGACCTGCTTGTATCTCCTTAATCTGAATCAGTACTACAGGTGGCTCTTGGAGCATGATGTGATGCAAGCTCGAGCCCTTAATGACCTTATGCCCAGGAGGTTTAGTACCACGTAACACATGCTTAACGCCTTCCAATTTAAACTCTATTCGTAGCTGTTGGAAGTTCCAAGCCACTGTGCCTAAAGATACCAGCCATTGCATACCAAGTACAAAGTCGAAATCACAGAAATCCAAGTTCAAAATATAAGTTTTGTTAGTTAGATCATATCCCTGAACTCTCCACTTGAACTCATTGCATCGATATGTTGTGGTGAGAGGTCCGTTTGCAGTATAACCCTCATTGGAACTATCTTTTCCAATCTGCAACCAATTTCACATGCAACCTTTTAATCTAGGAAGTTATGGGTGCTTCCTGGGTTAATCAATACATATATCTTGCGTTTACTATAACTCCCGGTAAGTCGCATTATCTCATAAGTGGAGTTTCCATTCAAGGTATGGCAGGTCAGAGTTGGTGTTATCTCTGCAGCTTCTATCTCGTATGGTTCTATAGGAAAATCTAATCCTTCATCCATTAACTCTACCACATCTCTTTCAACTTCAATGAAGTAGAAATCAGACCTTTTATGCTTATTCTGATGTCATGGGGTGAAAACTTCATCACAAAACATACATAGGCCTTTAGCCTTGCGCTCATCCATCTCGGCATAAGAGTATTTTCGGGTTGGTTTATCGGATAGGTTTTTGGGTATATAGTTAGGTATATTGCTGTTTGGTTTGGTGTGAGAAGGTGTAGGTAAAAGAGGTGGTTGGCTGTAGTTTGAGTAATGAGGTTTATTAGTGTTTGTGGTGAAGTATTTAGTGGTGGGACTGAAGGGAGCTCTGGAGGTTTTGGTAGGGGAATTCTTTAAGTACAATTCATGGAGTCTAGCAGTGTTTGTTGCCTCAGAGACATCTCTGGGATGAAACTGCCGAGTATGAAAGGCTAAGTATTAGTCCATATTAGTAAGGAAGATACTTAGTGAATGGGCAGGTGTAGTTTCCACTAGAGTATGAGCACACTCAAACCTTTCCAAATAATCATCAACGGGACTCTTTACGCTTAGCAACTCTAACATTGCATCATGATACTTTCCTCCAAAACGAGTTGACAAAGCTTCAATATAATCTGGCCATGGAGGATAAACACCCATTTGCAGTGTCATATAGTTTTGATGCCACTGCATAGCACGACCCGTTAGATGCATTGAAGCCAACCTTACCTTAGTCTCATTCACCGTTCCATCAAGAGAAAAATAGACTTCACTTTTGTAAATCTAATCTCTCAAATCCGAACCATCAAAAAAAGGGAAATCAACTTTTATGGATCTAGCAAGAGGGCCATTCATCTAGTTTTGATTTCGTTGCTGATGGTGATTTGGTTGAAACTAACCTTGAAACATCAAATCGGGTGGTTCAGGTAACGATGGAGAGCGTGGGTTCGTGGTATAAATTGATGAAGAGGCTTAGTTCTGACCCATTGGTTGCTTATTTAAATCTGGTGGTGGGGGTCGAAGTTCCGCTAACATATTGCGGAGGTCAGTGAACCGGTCATAAAACGTAGCTCGCAAAGACTCATTATCAGCCTTCAACATATTTGTTGCTTCGTGTTTCTTAGCTTGAGCATAATAAATTCCTCATGTTGTTTTGCCTGAGTTAACCTTAGCTCTTCCATCTGCTTATTCAACTCGATCATGGTCTGGGCTCTCGTTTCAGCCATTTGGGTCTGAGACTTCGTTTGCTCTGATACCAATGATATAGATGTCAAAATGAAGATTTGATTCCTTTAGGATTCTATAAAGCGATCGAAGAAGAGTATTAATCTACTTGAAAGATAATCAAGAGAGAAGGATTACCTTAAAACACAGGTTAACAATGGCGGATAAAACGTTTAACGAACATGAGAGATTAGAGATTTTGGAAGATAATGATACAATGCATTCTAAATATTCCTTGAGCTCATGTGCTCGTACATAAAGGCATAAAATGCCAAATGAAAACCGGATGTAACCAGATTGTAAAATCATAAAACTAAACCGTAGTTAACCAAAGTTATGATTAAGATAAAGATAAGATGATAAGATAGAGTTACAAATGTTATCTGTAACAGGAGAGAGAACTGCCGGCTGCCGTGGAAAGAGAAACGCTGGAGGCAAAACCCAGGTTTATGGAATCGGAGGCCAAAACGCAACTTCGTAAGAGGGAATTTCAATTTTGAAAACCCTAGATTCTGAAGAATGTGTTTTTTACTAAGCATTAAGAATGTCTTTTTTTTTAACTGAAATTTATTTTTTTTAACTTTTTTTGTTACCTTAAGTTAAGAAGTAATTAATTTTTTTGGGATTTTATGTCTTTTACCCACAAATTTTAATCTTCAAAATATAGAGCATTATTCTAGTAATTATGCAATATTCTAGCATTATTCTAGTAATTATCTCTTAAAATATTTAAGTTATCTCACTAAGTAGCATAATTTCGATATTTTTTTGAGCTCGTACAATTCTAGAGAAAGAGGTAGATGAGATTCTTATTTCGGTCCAAAATTATTGTCAATACTTTTTTTTTTTTGATAAACTTTAAATAGATATATCAACTTGGCGGTTTAGTTACAGTGAACCGAATTAGATGAGCCAACTGGGGAAAAAAATTAAACCCAATTTACTCTTACAAGGTACCTAATCATACTTAAACCGAAGCAAAAGTAAATTAGTGAAAACCTTCCTCTTCTTCTTGGCTAGAATAGTGTCTCGAATCATTCGATCAATCTCTTTGAAGACTTCTTGGTGCGTTTTGGAACATGTTGTGTGCACACGAAGGTTTTGTTCTCTCCATAATGCATAGACCGTGACTTGTGCTGCTATAGAGAATAGAGAGATGGTTCTCCCAATTTAGGGTTTTTCTCCGACGAGTTTATCTCTTCTTTTCTCTCTTCCCAGATCTAAATTTTTCAGAGATAAGGATATAGAGTTATCCATCATTTACTATGGTTTCTCTTCCAACATATTGTCGTTATCTATTTCAGTTTTCGTTTCTGTTTCTTCGCAATGGTGAGTATCGTTTAATTTCGGCTTTTGCCGGCAGGTTCTCTCTTGCAGGCAGTGGTTCTCCTTCCTGGAGCTTCTATTATCATTAGGAACAAAGTATCATGTTTGATCCCATTTCTTTGATTTGTCAATCTTCTTTGCTTTCACCAAGGAGAAGCAAATGGTGAGTAAGATCGGACCAATAGTTTGGATCCCAACGGCGATGGAGTATATCGGAGATGGAGATTGCTGTTTAACAATTTCTTTGTTTCAGCTCTGAATAGGAAGATACCTCAGTTGTTTTCAGGAAAAGAAGACAAGTGTTTTTCGGCTTCATTTTCTGGTGCCACATAATTGGAGTTTTTCCTGCCAGCTTTGGCGGCTATCTGCATATTGATGCATTCATCGGATAGTTACCTTAACTCCTAGGGTTTTCCAACATTATCAGTATTATTGTATATTATTTTGGCCTGTTATGGGTAAATTTTTAATAAAATTTCGGGGAAAAAAAAAAGAAGTTGTTCTTTCTTGGGTCTTTGCCCTTCAGCCAATTGAGAAGCCCATTCCAATCTGCAAAACAAATACTTGTAGTACCCAGTTTATGAAGAACAAGTCTCCAAACATCCTTGTTGAAGTCAGACCCTAGTAACAAATGATCCCTTGTTTCAGGTAGGTTGTTACAGGTACAGCAGAGTGTATCTTGTGTTATTCCCCATGAGAACAGTCTCTGTTTGACTGGAAGATGATCTAGAGTTGAGACCCAAAATATGAATGCTAGTTTCGGTATATGCCCCTTAAACTATACAGTTCTGTACCAAGTGACTGGAGAGAAAAATTGTCGTAAGGCTTCATAAGTGGAGCTTGATGAGTAGACTTTAGAGTCTAAAGCCTCTTACTTTCAGAAGTACTTATCTTCACCCTTACTCGGACTTGGCAGAGAGGCATTAGCTAGAGAACTCCTTAGCTGGTTTAGTTCAGGTAATCTAGAACGTTGGGAAGGAAGAATCCATGAGGTATTTGAAACCGCTTCCACCACCTTTATGTCTGCAGGTAGACCCAGAATTCTAGGACCAACAAATAAACAAGGCGCAGAGAAGGAAAGTGAATGTCTGACCCTTTTGGAGAGAATGAAAAATGAGTGGAGAAGATATCAACATCTTTAGGACGTGGACGATAGAAAAATCATGAATAAAGTTTGTCCACTATTGTAAGAATTTTATCATCCATGTCCATTTATTGTTTATATTATTCGTCCATGTATATGTATGGTTTTAGGAGGCTTAACACAAAATTCTATTAATATATAAGAGACATCAACATTGTTTCATTGGGGACATGTCTATGTTCTTATTGATTTTTGTGGTTAGTTCATGTCCCCTATAGTTTGTCCACTTTTGTAAAATATTGGTAACCCGCACATACAAATTATAAAGAACACATGTCACTATATATTTGTGTATTTTTATGTCCATGTCCATTTCCAACAATTTTGAGAGCCATGTTTCATATTTTATATTATATATTTAACAATTTTACCGTCTATGTCTATTAATTTCTTATATTATTCGTCCATGTCTATACATGGTTTTGGAGGCTTAACACAAATTCTGTTAATGTAGAAGGGACACAACATTGATTTAATTGGGGACATGTCCATTCATTTCTTATATTATTCGTCCATGTCCACTGAGCACATGTCTATGTTTATATTGATTTTTGTGGTTAGTCAATGTCCTTAAAAGACATTCTCCATTGAAACCTTGCAAATACATTAGTCCAGGTTCATATAATTACGGATCGATACGTGAAAGTTAAGACAATAAATAGTCCATGTCCAAATTTATTAGGAACTTTCTATCCTCCATGTCCTATTTTCGGTAAATTCATGATCATGTTCCAACCATTAATATAAAACATCTCTATTATTTTTTTTGTTCGTCTTTATCATTACACGAATTGTCAATACACATAATTGGGAGCAACACATCTTCTCTCTCCTTTTCTGCTCCGTATTCTTTAGTTTACTTTTTTTAAGGCTAAAAACGTCTTTTTATTATCAAAAAGGATATATGACAAAATGTTTCAAAAATAGAGAATTTGGCAGAATTTAGAAACTAAAAAGGGTACATGGGACAATTATCTTTGTCATATATTTATGACTCCTTTTCCTTTTCCTATATAATGAGTCAATCTTTTCATTGACGCATATATTTTAAGAGATATAACCACCACGGAGATACTTAGAGAATTTGTCTTTTCCATGTTAAATTGTTTTAATACTCTCTTAATATTTATATGTGGATTAATATACAAATATATCCTTTTCAAAATGTTTTATTTGTATGCTGAGATAATATTTTGTTAATCCATTTTTTTTAATCTCGAATACTCCTTTTAAATATTTTGGAACCTTTTATATGTTATCTTGAGGTCCTACATATTTAGATCATCAATATATATCATGATTATTATAAATTTGGTTGTTGTTTTTTTGATGAAAACACACGGGCATACAGCTTTAACCCAATTAATGATTTTTGAAATTTTATTGCATGTGTCTATTTGAGTTTACATATATCTCTAAGATTTTGAATTCATCACGAATTTCTTATAGATATTTGTATCTAATGATCCATATAAATATGATATGATGATATCCATAAGTCCCATCTTTTTGAAAAAACCTTAAGCTACAATATAAAATTTGTGGGTATAAATGGTAACAGCTGAATCCAGTGGCTAAATGTGGAATCTGTCAGAATTTTTATTTTATTTTTTCAGTGGAATCTGGCTGAATAAGTTAAAATCAAATGGTAACAGAGGAATCTGACTGAATTTTGTAGAATTTAAAATATTAGTTTAGTAAGAAATAAAAAATAACGTGCCTCATAAAACAACTTAATTTAAAAATAAATTTTGAAAAATTTAACTAATACTTCAATTCAAAGTTAAATAATAATTAAGAGTCTTATATAAAAATTAAATTCCATAAGGTTTTGGTATATATATATATATATATTTATTTATTTATGTAAATAAGTAACCTATAAAACCAAAGTAAATCTAATCTGAATAGAATTTTATCAAACCGAAGTGGAATTGACTAAATAATCAAATGGAACCTAGATTCATATGCCTGAAAAACCAAATATGAACTTGGTCATACAGGGAACTAAATCGAATATCAAAATACATGAAATACAATTTTATACCTAACAATATTTTTATTAAAAATTTGATATTTAAATATTCAAAATTGTAACTATAAATTTGATTATATTAATATTAATTTTGGAACAAAATAATAAAAATCCAAAATATTTAAATCTTTGTTAAAATTTTCAATTTTTAGATTGTTTTTAGTAAATCTTAATTTGTTTTGATTTTGAAAAAATATGTAAATTTGAACTCGATCGAAACTGAATAGTTCATATAAAATTTGGATATTTTACTAACTACCACAATTGAACCATACCCGATCTATACGGAATCGAGCTTAATCCAGAAAATATGTCTAAATATGTGTTAATTGAGTCAAATCGAAAACCTCAAAACTTTAAAAGCCTAATTGGAATCTACACAAGTCTTGAACATCTATATTTAATGAGAAAATACACGACTTAGTTTGTTATTTATAATTAATTATACATTTATTTACGTATTGATTAAAATTTTAAATAATAAAAAATGTTGAATTGTGTAATCTAGCTGAATCCAGCTGAATTGTTGTATATGCAAATGGTACCAGCTGAATTATGGAATGCAGCTGAATCCAGCTGAATTAAAAAATTGTGTTACCATTTGGAGTCTATATTTGCAATTTCATTTTTCTCATTTCGTTACTTAACAAATACTCATTTGTATTCAACCGATTTCACTTCTTTAGGTGTGACTCCAATATATACGAATACATTTCGTTTGTTAAGCAAATCAAGCTCAATTTGCATTGAATATTTTTATTTGATCCAAGCATATCTCTGTTTACATTCAAACACAAAAGTTGGCTTTGTATCATCATTTTGTCTATCAATATTCTTTGCCATAAGATATGAGATATCATCATCAAGTACTTCATTTCTATTCCATATATTTTCATTATGAATGTATTTGATAGAAACTTCATAATTTTTTTATGATTCTTGATGCTCAATATTGTCATCCAACCTTTTTCTTTTCATCCAAAATACTTTTTTGCTATTTTTGGGTATACTATGCTTTCTACTTTCTTTTTGTTTTCTATGATTCTTATTCTTAGAACCCACGAGTCTATTATGCTTAAAGCAGGTTTTAAACTTTGGTGTATTATATGCAATTTTATGTTCTTATGGTATTTCAAATTATAGCAGAACATTAACTATCTTACTATTTGGCAAATAAATCGGAAAGACCATATGTAATATTTTGCAGATGCATAACTTGTCAAACTTTTCCTTCATATTGGTTTGTAGGTGAGTCGATATGTAGTAGTGACTATTTTAACAATTGAATTCTATATTTTTTTCTTCTAAATGTCTTTAATTTATTATTTTAGCATATTAAACTTTTAATAAAATAAAGTATCTCTGAAATCATATTTTGTTATTAGTATACTGAATATTAATAAGTTAAAAGTAATTTATTTTACAGAATTTAATCCAAAAATTAATTAAACCATAATTTACATTTATTAGATCATATTTTTTAAATTTATATTATATTTAAAGATATTTAAATTTTATTAAATCTCTAAATATAATTTTTAAAAAATTTAAAATCTATATATGATGAGTTGTTAATCTACATAATAATCCAATATAAAGATTACTGAAAATCGTTTTTCTCGTCCTAGTACAGATCACTCGTTATATGTTTTCCTGTCTAAAAAGTATATAAAACCCTAAAAATTGTCGACAGGGATTTGTCTGTGCTTTATTCCTAGAATTTCCTCCAACTTATCGTAAGTTTTCTCTCACCTTCTCTCTCTTTCAATTTTCTAATTTCCTATTTTCTTCCTGTTAATTTGAAAACTCTTCTGTAAATTTTTAATATTAAAAACTTTGTTTTCAATTTATTTTTCCTTTTATCTTAAATTTTAAAGTGCGATCCATTTTCTAAATTTTAAAGAAGAGATCTAAAAGAATGCACAATTGTTAAATCTTTGGAGTTGAACTGAATTTTCCCTCTAGGCCGTAGGGATTAGGTCAAAAAGTTTCCAACTTCGTCTCCTCGGAGATGATACAATCTCCACTTCAGGGCTTCTTCAATGGAGGAAACTAGGGTTTTGTGGTGATTTTATGGTAACAGTTTTTCCCTTTTGTTTTTTTTTTTCCGGGAAAGTGAGAAGAAAATGTCAGGATCTGAGACAGGATTAATGGCGGCGAGTAGAGAGTCAATACCATTTCCAATGGGTCTCCACCACCAGCAACACAGTCAAGCTCCACCGTCTCAGTCTCAGAACATTCAATTGTCCTTTGGCGCTGCCGTTGACGACGGAGCCACTCTCTACAAACCGATGAGTTCTTCGGTTTCACCACCACCGCCACAGTACCAGCCCAACTCAGCCGGCGAAAATCCTGTCTTGAACATGAACATGCCTGGAACCATGACTGGAAGTGAGCAAGTGAAAAGGAAGAGAGGTAGACCGAGGAAATACGGACCCGATGGTGGCGATGTGTCACTAGGATTGGTTCCCGGAGCTCCTTCTTTCAATGTGAGTCAACCAACTGGTGGTGGCAGCGGCGGAGGAGGAGAAAAGAAGATGAGAGGAAGACCTCCTGGTTCTAGCAAAAAGCATAAGCTTCAAACTTTAGGTACATATATATATATATATATATATACAAGTGATAGACATTGAATCTTCTGATATTGGAATCTTCTCTTCTCTTTTCTCCCTCACGTGCTCTAATTGGATCTTCTGTGTCGGCTTCAGTATATATTAGAATATAGTAATATGGTGAATATGATACTAGTAAACAATAACATCAAGAATCTCAGCAATTGTAAATGACTTTTATGCCCTTTTGATACGTATCTTATTCAACCATCTTTGCTCTTCATATCCTCCAGCTTGAACTAGCTTTGCTTTGCTATACTCATGACATAATCTTGTTGTTGCAGGGTCGACAGGAGTTGGATTTACGCCTCATGTCCTTACCGTGAGATCTGGAGAGGTCTCTATCTTATTGGATTTTCTTATTTTACTGCTAAAATGGGTCTTTAGTTCATCATTATAGTAAAATGTGTCTTCCATTGATGTGAATATGAGTGTTACTTGTTGTCTTAAGGTCAAACATTATTGGTAACAAGAGAATGTTAAACTTGATCAGGGTTCTGTAACAACCTGACAGAGATTATGTTGTGTGTGTGTTTGTAGTGCTGTGCATTTGTTTTTTGTCAGAATTAAGAATTGACATATTTATGCTTCTACTGTTTTATCCATGGGACAGGATGTATCTTCAAAGATAATGGCGTTTTCTCAGAATGGACCACGCGCTGTGTGTGTCTTGTCTGCAAATGGAGCCATCTCTAATGTGACTCTTAGCCAACCCAACACATCTGGTGGAACCGTTACATATGAGGTATCAAGATTCGAGTTGCAAATTTCTTCGTTCACTTTGTCTCTGAGTTTTTGTTGCTTAACCATAGTGAGATGTTTACATTGAAAATCAGGGGAGATTTGAGATTCTGTCTTTATCGGGTTCGTTCCTTTTGTTGGAGAACAATGGTCACAGAAGCAGGAGTGGAGGTCTAAGTGTGTCCTTGTCGAGTCCGGATGGTAATGTCCTAGGTGGTGGGGTAGCTGGTCTTCTTATAGCAGCATCACCTGTTCAGGTGATTTTTGCATTTTTTTACCAGTTCACATAGTTGATGTATTGATTTTCATAAGAACACTTAAGGACACAGTCAACTCAAATCACAGATTGTTGTTGGGAGTTTCATACCAGACGGGCAAAAAGAACCAAAACAACATATGGGACAAATGGAACTATCATCACCCACATTACCGCGTGTTGCTCCAACTCAGGTACTGATGACTTCAAATAGCCCGCAATCTCGAGGCACAATGAGCGAGTCATCTTGTGGAGGAGGACATGGAAGTCCTCTTCATCAGAGCACAGGAGTTCCTTACAATAACACCAACCTTTCCGTGCCCTGGAAATAGCCAGTGATATATGTTGTCTTAAAATCGATAACTTATAATTAGGATGATGATTATGATCTTTAGTTTAGGCTTTCTAGTTGTCTGTTCGTACGAAAGGAGTTTCGTAACTTAACCTATATTGCGTTGTGTTGTACTTTTAGAACCTTAAGTTGCTCAGAAGTTAGAATATCTTTGATTAATGTAGACTTTTATTTTATGTTTCTCAATCTTGAAAATATTCAACTGATGTAAAACAGTTTTCTGATTACAACATCAAAGCAAGACCGGATACTGGATATCATGCTTGGTGGTCTTTAGCTCTCTTTAACAAAAACCGCATTGAGAATATCCCAAGAGCAGAGGTTTGCCAGAACCACCCCATTGCATTGTTAGGGTCGACTTTTTTGGCAAGAGACCAAGCATAAATCCCTTCTGCAACATGTACTGCAGCTGCTGCGATGAAGACAAACCGTACAATCGTGATTGTCCGGAAGAAGAAGAGGTGTAGGGCTCTTAAGAAAGGCACAGGTCCTATATTGGGTAACCATCCTGCAGCAAAAAGAGCTGACATTCCTAGAGTAACAGCAAACCAAGTGAATATGGTTGGACCGTCTAAAGACCTCCGCTTCCTTTCCTGCCAGTATGAGATAGTTGCAGTCATACCCTCCCGTGGGCTCTTGAATGGAACATATCCAAGCTCTTCCTTGGCTTTGAGATAAGAGAAATAATGGGTAACACCGACCTGCACCAGAGAGATAGATATATACAATTTGGTTTATGATCTCAGCTGGAATATAAATTGGGATGAAATCGCTACCTTGTAGACTTCAACAGGAAGAATAAGGGGCTGTGGTAACCAGCTCTTTGATAACCATGGATATAGAATAGTGTAGACACCTTGGATGATTTTACCCAAAGACAAAGCAAAAGATACAGATATTGTCAACTTGGGCAGGTCATAGTCTAAACTAGTTAGCAAGGGACGTAGAAACTCAAAGGTATTCACCGGGGAACCTACAATTCACCAATCGAAAATAAATTCAGCCTGATTTAGGAAGCAATATTTTAAGGCTTATGTTCAGAGAAGAGATGAGTTTTACCATCAGAGACAAAATATGGTTGACCAGCAGCGACAGGATGTCCTTCTCTGCCAGGAATGTCGTCCAAGAGTCCCATGCTTGCTAGGATGATTGCTAGGACAAGGTTTTCAACATAAATCCAGTCTGTTTTGACACTTGGTTCACCGGTCGTAAAGAGCAATAAACCCAACTTTGCTAAATTAACTATCCTAGGAAGATGCCTGTCTTCGCCAGGTCCATATATAGCAGCTGGACGGATTGCACATGTGTACACCCGTTTGCCCCCATTCCTACATAAAGGCAACAAGCAGTGAGAACATTATACATATAATGCTTCACCAACGAATTAAGGATTGACTGAATCAAAAACCAGGACTTACTTAAAAGGCTTGCCATTACTCTTGAGGACCAACTGTTCTGCAATTGATTTACTTCGACCATAGGCGTCAACATGATCATCAAGAGGAAAATACGGCAACGATTCATTCCCATTTTGAATCTCTTTACCACCAAATACAACGTTATAAGTGCTGACATAGACGAGTCTTGTGATCTCGTGTTTGAAAACAGCTTCCAAGATATTACAGGTCCCGTTTATGTTAACCTCATCACAACGCCCAAACTGAAGCATCTCTTTACCAGACATACCATAGGAAGCAAGATGCAAGACACAATCTGCACCGTCTAGAGCCTTATCCACATCTTCTTTCTTCGTCACATCACCTGATCATCATTCTAAAGTCACTCTAGCGATCCATATAGAATTCAGAAGTGATAAGTGTGATCTAATCATATGAGTATACTTGAGATTGAGAAATTACAGAGCAAATTTGGAGGAATTGAAAGTAAGCTAAAAGAGACCCAAGAAACGGAACCTTGGATGCAACGAACGCCACTGTTTCTGAGCTCATCGGACCAAGGAGAAGAGTCGCGGAGGTCAAAAGAGCGGACTTGACGAGCTCCACGACGAACGAGCTCCAAGCAAAGAGCGGCGCCGACGAAGCCAAGACCTCCAGTCACAACGAAGGTGTTACCTTCGACGCCTTCGTTCTCACTCAAATGCATTTCTCCTCTCTCAACGTTTGACTGGTGACTCCTAGATCGATCGAGAAAGATAAAGCATGCGACTTAAATCTGACAGAGAGAGCCCACGTGGACTTTAAACTCCCGAGTCTCCTACTAATGTTTTGGGGACCAAATGATGTAAGAGTTCGACTAGTTACATACTAGTTGGGGTGAACTCGTGTGTTCGTTGGAAAGAGCCCAGGATGGATAGTTGTTACTTGTTGGTATCTGAATTTGCAATTTATGGAATCGATGGAACAGAAATCAAAAATTGAACATCTTCTTCATTAATCAACAACAATCGATGAAATCAAGGTTTGGTCATATATGGTTATAATATCTTTAGCTAATTATCTGTATATTACTGTCTATTGTTAAATTTGAACAATAATGTCGTTGTAGTATAGTGGTAAGTATTCCCGCCTGTCACGCGGGTGGCCCGGGTTCGATCCCCGGCAACGGCGTCCTTTTGTTTTATTTTACTTCTTTTTTTTGTTTTTTAAAACAAAAATATTTCGAATTTCCAATAAATCCGCCAGGTCGTTCGTCTCCCTACATTTTCGATTCAAATCAAAACCATTAGAATCAGTATGAAAAAAACAGAGGGTAAATTTCTTCCGAAAGAAAAAAAAACAAAAAACAAAAAAAAAAAGAAAACAAATTAGTAACCGTCGCCGGAATCCGTCTACTGGAACGACGGAGATCTCCGATTGCATGTTTGCGCCGTATATTAGCCTAGGAAAGTTGAATTTGATGAGCGAAAAACCTAGAGAAGACGAATCCGTTTTAAGAAAGTAATGGCTGGAGGAGGAGGTGGTAGCAGTTCTGGAGAAGGTCCGAGAGAGCTTGATCAGACTCCGACATGGGCCGTCTCCACTGTTTGTGGCGTTATCATTTTAATCTCTATTTTCTTAGAGCTTTTGATTCACAAAATCGGAGCGGTAAAAGTTGCTAAAAGGAGCCTTTACATTTTCCGATTGCTTATAAGTTATAATGTCACCCATTCCCATTGTTGATTCGCAGGTGTTTACGAAAAGAAGGAAGAAAGCCTTGTACGAAGCTCTTCAAAAGATCAAAAACGGTACCAAATCAATAAAAGTCTGAAAACCCTCGCATTGAGTTGTTCGTTTTTTTTTCTAAAAGTCTCAAATCATTTTTGTTTCTATTATTGGCAGAGCTCATGGTTTTGGGGTTCATATCTCTGTTACTAACATTTGGTCAAAACTACATCGCAAGCATGTGCGTGCCGTCGAAATACGGACACGCAATGTCCTTTTGTGGTCCGTATGATGGTCCCAGTGATCACGCTAAAAAGCCAAAGACAACCGACCACTTGCAACGTCGTCATTTAGCTGGCGCTGTTACATCTAAGTGCAAGGAGGTCAAATGTTCAAATCTTTCTTTTTGCTTAATCCTTGACAAATGTTCAAACTTGATGAAGATGAGAAGTGAGAGTGTTTTTGTTGTATTGTTGTTTGCAGGATTATGTGCCTCTTATATCACTCAATGCGTTGCATCAAATACACATCTTCATCTTCTTTTTGGCCGTGTTTCATGTGATTTACAGTGCAATTACCATGATGCTTGGTAGAGCTAAGGTATAATATAGAATGTTTACTTACGATTTGACTGATGGATTGGAGTCTTTATGGTTTCTTTACATGCAGATTCGTGGATGGAAAGTCTGGGAGGAAGAAGTCATACATGATCAAGAAATGTTGAATGGTTAGACTCCTGCTTGTAATTTCAGATGTTAAACACAGAAAATGAGATTGGTTATTCTTTGATGTAATATACAGATCCTTCGAGATTTAGGCTCACACACGAGACATCATTTGTTCGAGAGCATGTCAATCCTTGGGGGAAAAATAGATTCTCCTTCTATATTGTATGGTTTTGTTACATTCTATTTGTATGTCATCTTTTGTTTCATTCTATCTAAAGCAGTAGAGAATTCAGCCCTTGTTATTTTTTTTCTTGCAGATGTGTTTCTTTCGCCAGATGCTGAGATCTGTCAGAAGATCTGATTATCTCACTATGCGTCATGGCTTCATCAGTGTGAGTTTACTTGAAATTATGCAACTAATCTTGCGAAAAACTTTTTTAAGATTTATCTTCTTCAAAATCCTCTGTTACGTTAGGTCCATTTGGCACCCGGGATGAAGTTTAATTTCCAAAAATACATCAAAAGGTCATTAGAAGACGACTTCAAGGTAGTCGTGGGAATAAGGTACCTCTTAACACTTGTTCTTCTTACACTAAGACACATTTCATCATCGTTTGCTGATACAATTTTATTATCATTCTGTTAATGCAGACCCGAACTATGGGCCTTTGTCATGCTCTTTTTACTCTTTGATGTTCACGGTTAGTCTTTTAGATCATGTTATATTAGTTTTTCAAGATGCAGAGCTTAGAATCTAATTGTTTTCGTATACCGTTTTAGGGTGGTATGTTACTGCTGTGATCACCATGATTCCTCCAGTTGTAAGTGACTCGATCTACTGCATAGATTTTGCTTCCATTAAACGAGAAAGTCTTATGAGTTTGCCGAGCAAAACAACCAATTAATTGTGTTTGGTTTAAAGTTGACATTAGCAATAGGAACCAAGCTTCAGGCAATCATAACAGATATGGCGTTGGAGATTCAAGAAAGACACGCAGTGATACAAGGGATGCCACTTGTCAATGTCTCTGACCGACATTTCTGGTTTAGTCGTCCCGCTTTAGTCCTCCATATCATCCACTTCATTCTCTTCCAGGTACAACTAATAGTCTCCTATAATAATAAAACGATTGAAGTTGTATGTATTCTTCTATGTTATAATGAGCTTTACTTGTTTGTTCAGAATGCCTTTGAAATCACGTACTTCTTCTGGATATGGGTATATAAATACACAAAGCTGTCTTGTTCATTATCTCTTTCTATTTCTTTCTCTTACTCACTCTGCTTCCATTGTTGCAGTATGAGTTCGGGTTACGGTCCTGTTTTCATCACCATTTTGCCCTTATAATTATACGGGTTGCTTTCGGGTGAGTAGTCTACTTATCTTCAATTCTATCTTGTTCTGTGGAATTTGATTTCCTTGAGCTACAAGAATCTTTTTTTTTTGAGTTGTTAATGCAGGGTGGGAGTACAATTTCTCTGCAGTTACATCACACTTCCTCTTTACGCCCTCGTGACTCAGGCATCTCAAAAGTTTTTTACTTATAAAGGTTCTTTCACTTTCAATAAGAGTAATTCGATTGACTCGGGGACATTTTTACATGTTTTTCAGATGGGATCAACGATGAAGCGAACAGTGTTTGATGAGCAAACTTCAAAGGCATTAAAGCAATGGCACAAGAATGCAAAGAAAAAGAGTGAGACGTCAAGTCAGACACCATCTCCAATGCCTAATCTCCGACCTAAAACCGGAGGTGATATTGAGTCTGCTCCGGCCAACATCACGGCTAGTGGTGACTTCTGAACCGTTCCCTAATATACCATAGCGTCTTTTCTTTCACATCGGCTTACTCAAATCTTATACACATTTTTTATTTCTTTTCTTTTTGTATTATAGATTTTTAATCATTTAATACATGTAATTTACTTGTTGTATAACAATTAGTTCAGTGTTATACCAGCAGCCTACGAAATGACATACCAAAAAAAGAAAGAAAAAAGGAAACAAGACTAATGAATATTGAATAGACTTGTAAAGTTTAGCAAAATTATCTGAGTCGTAAAATTAAGTGGATACTGAACATCACCGAGTCAAAGCAGTTAACCGGTTTGGACCACTTAAAATAGATTTGTCCGTAAATGATGCAAATTTATCCGGTTTAGTTTTAATTTAGTAGAATCCATCAGCCGGTTTTGAAACGGTCGGTTTTCAGGTTGGTTTTTCAGGGAGAAATTTGATAAACCCTAACCATAGTCATAGGGATTGTCTCCACTGCAAAATTATGCTCATCGTATGTCTCGCAGCGTCTTCTTTAATCAATTTCACAGGTTTTTATTTTCTCACGTCTCTTCTCCTACAGCTTCGTCTTCTCGGATTCGTTGATTAAGTTAAGTTAGTGATTTCATTAACCAGGATTTTGGGTTTTATCTTCTCCGACTCGATCTTCTAGTTTATTTGGTTCAATTAACCAGGGTCCGATTTTGTTATGACTACGTTTTGCTCTTTGTCAAAATCCAAATGATATAAGGGCTCACTTTTAAATTTTTTTTTTTCCTTTGGTAATGGCTGTCCATAAATTTATTATGATAATGTGAGTAATTTGAAGTGTCAAATTTGCTTTGAATTAAAAGTACAATGTTGAGTCGTTTGAAGTATGAGACTCCTTTTGAAGTACAATAATACATTGTTGAGTAGTTTGAAGTATCAGTCAAAAATTATGAGTTCAGTCTCGAACTTGGGCCACTAATGTTCGAAATCTTATGCTCAGGTTTCCCCCAAAGGTGTTTAATTCTATGATCAAAGCTCCTGCCTTGAAGGGTAAACTTTTTACTTCTATAGATTTTATCATACTTTACATTGGAGATGATAGATCGGGTCTGTGTAAGATATCATTTAGAAGTTTACATTGGAGATGATAGATCGGGTCTGTGTAAGATATCATTTAGAAGTTTCATCTCAAGGATTATCAGAGCGGTGCTTGAAATGACAATATCAAAATTTCGAATATGATTTACATGAGCACAAGCATATGCGTATATAGGAATGAAAAATGGCATAAGTTTAAGCAATCATGTCTACGAAATTGGTTTAGTATTCTTTATCTTTTTTATTTTAAGAATTTTTGAAGTCTTGCGAATGAAGAAGGTTGTATTTCAAAGTAGACTATGTGATTCATGAGGCTTTACACTTTAGCGCTAGGTGCAATGGGAGTGAGTTGTTATGCGCTCTGTAGTAATTTGATTTTTGGAAGTTTCTCCTGTTTAAATGACAGCACTAAAGAAGAAAATTGAGAAAGATTTTTTTGGAGTTGGAAGTCTTGGCCTTTGCACTGAGTTGGACAGAGAGGTAGAGAAATACCTCTGTACCTGCATGTTTCATAATATTTGATAATATCTTGGTACCATTTAGATTGATTTTAATCTAAATGGTCAGAATTTAGCAATTAGACAGAAACCTGGATTGGAAAAACACTCTGGTCTAGAA
Source organism: Lepidium africanum (assembly GCA_900406405.1). NCBI lineage: Eukaryota > Viridiplantae > Streptophyta > Magnoliopsida > Brassicales > Brassicaceae > Lepidium > Lepidium africanum. Next base: position 35,123 of record OVAX01000753.1, on the reverse strand, counting down.
AAATCAGAAGCAACAACTCGGTGAGTACCTTTCCTTTCCGTTAGGTGATTCTCTTTGACGTTTATGGTCTTCGATAGTGTTCAGCTATTATTTAGTACTTGGTAATATGATTATTGCATCCCTTACTATCATCAGCATGTTCTGTGCAGGGACAAACAATGTTCTATACCAATCAAGGCAGTGCATCCAAGTACCTTCCAAACAGAACTCAACCCACTCACTGATTGGTCCAAGTTATTAAAAGAACTGACTCATCATTCAACGCAAAGGAACCTCGTGGCTGGACGTGCAGTTCATGCACAGATTATCAGAACTGGTACATCAACTTGTACCCAACATGCCAATGGCCTTGTCAATCTTTACGCTAAATGCGGTCAATTACCCAAAGCCCACTCTATCTTTAACGCCATAAGCAGCAAGGATGTTGTGTCTTGGAATAGTCTCATCACTGGATATGCCCAGAATGGCGGTATCTCCAGCTCCCACACTGTCATGCAGCTGTTTCAGGAGATGCGAGCACAAAATATGCTGCCGAATGCTTATACCCTCGCCGGGATTTTTAAGGCTGAGTCGAATCTTGGAAGTTGTACAGTTGGGAGGCAGGCTCACTCGCTTGTGGTCAAAATGTCAAGTTTTGGGGATATATACGTTGACACTTCAATGGTAAACATGTACTGTAAAGCGGGCTTAGTCGAGGACGGACTTAAAGTTTTTGCCTTGATGCCTGATAGAAATACTTATACGTGGTCTACTATGGTTTCTGGTTATGCTACAAGAGGGCGTGTTGAAGAGGCAATTAAAGTCTTTAAATTGTTTCTTAGAGAAGAAGGAGAAAGTGATAGTGACTATGTCTTCACTGCGATTCTAAGCTCGTTGGCTGAAACCATGTATGTAGGCCTAGGCAGGCAAATCCATTGCATCACTGTTAAAAATGGGTTACTCGATTTTGTAGCTTTGAGTAATGCACTTGTTACAATGTATTCAAAGTGCGAGAGCTTGACTGAGGCCTGCAAGATGTTTGACTCGTCTGATGACAGAAATTCAATCACATGGTCAGCAATGGTCACTGGATATTCTCAGAATGGGGAATCACTTGAAGCAGTAAAGCTTTTCTCGAAAATGTTCTCTGCTGGAATCAAGCCCAGTGAATACACGATTGTTGGGGTTCTTAATGCATGCAGTGATATTTGCTATGTAGAAGAAGGGAAACAACTTCATTCGTTCTTGTTAAAATTGGGATATGAAAGACATTTATTTGCGACAACAGCTTTGGTTGACATGTATGCGAAAGGTGGTTGTCTAGCAGATGCTAGGAAAGGGTTTGATTGTCTACAAGAACGTGATGTGGCTCTTTGGACGTCGATTATTAGCGGGTACGTTCAAAACTCAGATAACGAAGAGGCTCTCATTCTTTACCATGGAATGAAAAGAGCAGGTATCGTCCCAAACGAACCAACTATAGCAAGCATTTTAAAAGCTTGCTCCTCTCTAGCTACTTTGGAGCTGGGAAAGCAAGTACATGGCCACACAATCAAGCACGGATTTGGGCTTGAAGTTCCGATTGGAAGCGCACTTTCTGCAATGTACTCAAAGTGTGGATGTTTAGAGGATGGGAACCTCGTTTTTAGAAGGACTCCCAATAAAGATGTTGTGTCCTGGAATGCGATGATCTCAGGCTTGTCTCATAACGGACGAGGAGAAGAGGCTTTAGAATTGTTTGAGGAGATGTTAGCAGAAGGAACAGAACCGGATGATGTTACTTTCGTGAACGTTATATCAGCATGTAGCCATATTGGGTATGTAGAGAGAGGCTGGTCATACTTTCATATGATGTCGGATCAGTACGGGCTTGATCCAAAAGTTGACCACTATGCATGTATGGTTGATCTGCTGAGCCGTGCAGGACAGCTCAATGAGACCAAAGAGTTCATTGAATCAGCTAGTATCGACCACGGTTTATGCCTTTGGCGGATACTACTAAGCGCATGTAAGAACCATGGGAACTGTGAGCTAGGAGCTTATGCAGGAGAGAAGCTCATTGCCATTGGATCTAGAGAATCATCAACGTATGTGCAGCTGTCGAGCATTTACACTGCTCTAGGGCGGACAAAAGAAGTGGAACGTGTTTGGAGACTCATGAAAGCGCATGGGGTGAACAAAGAAGTGGGTTGCAGTTGGATCGAGCTGAAGAATCAGGCCCATGTTTTTGTTGTGGGAGATACAATGCATCCAAAAATTGAAGAGACAAAGAGTTTGGTTAGTTTGGTGGGTAGACAGATAATGGAAGAAGGATTGATAGCTTCTTTGGATTCTTCAAACTTGGACGAAAACGAAGGAACACAATTAGTTATTTCATAATACAAATTTTGTTGTATTATTCATTTATATATCATAGATTTCTAATTGTGATCTAGGTGTGATGATGTACCACAAATAGTTATAATGTTGCTAACCAATCATTATTATCTAAAATTCATGAAAAAATGCATGGCCATTTCATTTCTTGACTGATGGTTTAATCGCCATTAATTGCAATTTTTATTTAGACAATGCATGCTTAAATTGAGTTTAAGCGAAAGTACTCTGTCCTTAAGAGTAAATGGACAATGACGAAATTATATAGTCAAAGACATTCCCAAGTTTTATGGCCAATTTTGTGCAACTTCTTAGGACACAATTTTTTTACGTCTTCCATAAGTAATTTACTATTCTTTCTCTGTTATTTTTCTCCAAATATACATTGTTTTCACACAAAAAGGAAACCAAAAGCTAACGTTAACTTCAAACGATATGTCAAACAGAGAAGAGAAACAAGAGTTGCCACTAGAAAGCAGTCCGTATACAAAGTATGAAGATATAGAAGATTACAAGAAAAATGCTTATGGAACTTCTGGTCACCAAGAGGTTAAGCCTAACCAAAGCGGTGGCACCACGGACGCACCGACTCTCTCCGGCAGCGGTGCTCCCTCCGCCATAGATTCCGCTAACCAACAAGCTAAGAAGTGAACCACTCATTTTTCACAAAGTAATCATATCACAAACACAAAATGTTTCTCTTGTTTTCCTTTTTACTATTCTCAAGTGTAATAATTGAATTGTTTTGGTTCTCTCATATTATCCATTGTTATGATCAATAAGTATTTTTAACGATTTTGGCCATTTACAACATTAACACACCTATATTATATTTTTCTTTTTCAGCAATTTTATGACAAAACAATAAAAATATATTTGGTAAAGAATGATCCGTTTCTACTACGGAATCTTTATAGAGTTTGGAATATACACTCACATTTTTTTTGCTAAAGTTGTGGTGACCTACCGAGTCATATAATATCAAAATTAAATTATATGTATATCTATATAAATAAAGTCAATTCACAACAACTAGCAATTAAAGAACATGTCACTGTAGTTAGTGAGATCGATTTACCATGAATATGATATGTATCAACAAGACCGTCGGATATTTTATTTCCTCTCTCAAAACATGTTTCGTCAATGAAAGGTATTATAATCATCGTTTTTTTTTCAACTTAATCGGCCAAAAGTCACTTTCTAAATTTTAAATTTTGCAAATTAGAAAAATTCGTATCCCTAATTAATATGCTCAAATTAGAGTCAATAATTGTCATTCATATGAATTTCAATATAAATGCCAAAATAAAAATCCCAACCAAAAAAAAAAAAAATTCAACTACATAATCATTTGCGGAGCTACCATTGGTTGTTAGTCTTAGGCATGAGAAGTTTCTAAATTTAATTATTAGCGACTTATACTTCTAATTACAATTAAAGTCAGTGAATAATAATTACCGAAATTAATATGCTTATTACATCAGTATGAAATGGAATTATGATGTCCAACTCCAACAACTAACTAAATTCTTTAGTTTTCTACCGGTTTTGATTAACCGACTGTCCTAAACCGGAAACAAATATCAGATCAGTGTGAACCTAGCCGCAACATTCGCTAAAACCAATACGATTACGACACGTGTACGGCGGAAAACTGACGCCGCTACTTTTTTATATTTAATCGGAGGTACCCTCTCGCCCATTGGGAAGGACAAAAGAGATTGCATGGATGGGATCTTGACCGTTAATTTTCTATCTTAGCGATCCAACGGTTAGGATTCGGTGGCGGTACCACCCGGTCAAAGTAATGCGAAGCCGTTGATAATGGACACGTGTCGGTCGGGGATATCCGGTTTGACAGATAGACATGGCAAGAGATTACCTGGAATCGCCGGTGACCAACTAAATACCAAACGAGACAAAGCTTCATTCTTTTTCTTTCTCTCTCAAGAAACTTTAGAAAGCTTTCGGAAATTGTCTTTCGTCAATTCCATTCTTCGTCTTTATTAAACACCATAACTTTTTCTGGGTTCGAGAATATCTTCAAGTGGACTTTGATGATATAGAGAAAAGGGGAAAATTTTCTCAGAAGCACAATCATTGTCATCTGTGAGAAACTTCAGAGCTTTCTTTTCATAAAATTTTCTTTATTTTTACCTGATACAAGATTTAGTTTCTCATCAATTTTTGGGTTTAGTTTAAGAGCTGAGTTCGTTGGGAATCGTGAGCTGCAGGTTGTTTGAAACAGGCTTCTGGTAATTCTTACTAGCGTTTTGGTTATCTTTCCGAAGAATCGATTACTTGATCTGATCTGACGAAATCAAGTAAAAGGGCTTGAGTTCTGTTTGGGAGCTTCGTTGAAGTAGTAGAAGTTGGATTTGTTCAGTTTCCTCGTTTTTAGATTATTACCGGTTTGATTAAGGATCTGCTGTTTTTGGGTATCTTTTTTTAATCAAAGTTGGAAATTGATCGTTCGGAAGGAAAGTTGTTGTAGTTGTCAAGATCTTTGGTGAAGTTTGTTTCTCACAGTGTTTGATCTTTCTAAGTTGGTCTGTATTGATCTAAGATCTAGTGGTGGAATAAAGGAAATCCTTTTAAAGCAAAAGACTTGAAACGCTATTTCAAGAGGAATTGTTTCTAAAGAGACAATTGATACTTTGGAGAACTTATATGATTCAGAGAAGACTTAGCGCCGCTATGGATTTGTCACCTTTGATAACGGTTCTTGAGGGAGATTTCGACAAGGACAATGCTTCTTCTGCGACAGAAATTGATACTTTAGAGAACTTAGACGACACTAAGCATATAAGTAGAGGAAAACCACCGAGACACCTTTCTGCTATGCAACATATCACAACTACAACTACAACTACTAGGCTGCAGGTTGCAGCGAATGCGGTAATTTACATGACCCACTAACTTTATTTTGCCTTTTTGTTGCAGTGGAATTTAATTTAAAGGATGTAATTGGCTTCTGTTTGTGCGCAGGAAGTGGATGTATGTAATGTGGTTATGATGTCACCTGATGAAAAATCAGAGTTTTTGCCTGTATACCGATCAGGAAGTTGTGCTGAGCAAGGGGCAAAACAGTTCATGGAAGATGAACACATTTGTATCGATGATCTTGTGGAGCATCTCGGTGAAGCTGTTGAATGCTCTTCTCTTGGAGCCTTCTATGGGGTGAGTGTATCTCCAAACCTTACCTAAAGAAGGATAGATGCAGCTCATAACCCGGATTATTCTTTTCAAAGTTATAAATTCTGAAGATGTTAATATTTTTTATATTGCCCTTTGGCAGGTATTTGATGGCCATGGTGGCACAGACGCAGCACTCTTTGTTAGAAAGAACTTACTGAGGTTCATTGTGGAGGACTCGTACTACCCACTATGTGTGAAGAAGGCAATAAAGAGTGCTTTTTTGAAAGCTGATTATGAATTTGCAGATGATTCTTCCCTTGACATCTCTTCTGGAACCACTGCGCTTACAGCTTTTATATTTGGAAGGTAAGAGCATTGACATTTACGTCAATGAATTTAGGAAGTTATGTATATATGTTACAACTGTGAAACCATTGATACTGTACTTCTTTATTTTACTTCACAAAACTAACATCAAGTTTTGATCAGGTTGTGTAATAAAATAGTGATTAATGCGATTTGAGAACTTGCTTAGTGTCATTCTTAGCTTAAAGGCTGATGTAGTGGGCTGTTTTGCCATAAGTATTTGTAAATTTGATTTGATTCTGAATAGAATTGCTACTTTTATCTTTACAGAAGGTTGATAATTGCAAATGCTGGTGATTGCCGAGCAGTGCTGGGGAGAAGAGGTAGAGCAATTGAGTTGTCCAAAGACCACAAACCAAACTGCATAGCAGAGAAAGTAAGAATAGAAAAGTTAGGTGGAGTTGTGTATGATGGCTACCTTAACGGACAACTATCAGTTGCACGTGCCATTGGAGACTGGCACATGAAAGGTCCTAAAGGCTCTGCTTGTCCTCTAAGTCCAGAGCCAGAGTTGCAAGAGACAGACCTGAGCGAAGATGATGAGTTCTTGATAATGGGATGTGACGGTCTGTGGGATGTGATGAGCAGTCAGTGCGCTGTGACAATCGCGAGGAAAGAACTTATGATTCATAATGATCCAAAGAGATGTTCTAGAGAGCTTGTGAGGGAAGCCCTTAAAAGGAATACATGTGACAATTTAACTGTGATTGTAGTGTGCTTCTCTCCGGAACCACCACAGAGGATAGAGATCCGAATGCAGTCACGGGTTAGGAGGAGCATATCTGCAGAAGGGTTAAACCTACTCAAAGGTGTGCTCGATAGTCACCCTTGATCATGAAGGTTTGGAAATTTTACATTACTGTGTGAGATCATTGTCAAGTTAGAGTGTTAAAGATTGACAAGTTGTGTTCTGAGTATGTTGTTGCCTATATTAGTATTCAACATCCATCGAGATTTAAGATGGATGCATATCGCTTTGTAAATAGTTTTTAACTTGGTCCACTGGATTCCTTTTATGAAATATATTAGAATTTGTTCTTTGATTATAGGCTTATTCGAACCCAACAAGATTACATATTGCAAGCTTTATTTTGATTAATATATTAAAAGTCCCAGCTTCAAATATATATTATATAAATAAAATAGAATAGAAAAAGATGTTCTATGCTTCAGAGACCAAAAATACATGAATATAATATATCGTTAACTCTGGAAGCACACCACTATTTCGATAGTATGATTTGAAAACCACAAATTCAAGTTAGTAATATTTTCTGAAAAATAATATAGTAGTGATATGTTTATATAAAATAGATGTTATATAGTATCTAAAATAGAATAGAATGTTATGTGATATATAGACCAACATAATTGTGTATGCTAAAAAATGCATTTTTTAAAGTAATTTTTGTTTGTTTGAAAAAAATTCAAATTTTAGTATATGTAAATAAAAATTTGTTTTTTTGGAAAATTTCAATAAAAGATAAAAGGTAAATAAAATTGATGGGATGAATGAAATTCTAAGAAGAAAAAAATTCAAAAACAATTAGTTAGATCATTGGAGAAGACATATTGAGGACAAAATGACAATTAATACATAAAATATTGAGAATATTATTGAGTTGTTATATTGATGGTTATTTTCTTAATTTTAGTTTAAAACGTGGTTATTTTAGCTGATTTTCTCTCCTTTTAATCTATTCTCATCTTTCTCTTTAGGTCTAGGCATTTTTTTAAAACTCATATACTAGAACCGGATCCTAACCAAAGAAATAGATAAGATTAGGGTCCAATTCCATATAATTACCTTATTGATTATTCTTTGTATCATTCATTGGGTATAGGTGTAGACGGGATAAAACCTAATATCCATAGGTACTCGAATGTGCCCAAAATAATATATATTTTTATAAATTTGAGTCCAATTTTGGATATGAATTCAGATATTTTGGTTAGATCGAGTCTATTTTCGAGTATTTTAATTGGTTTAGGTCAAATTCGGGTAAGTTCAAGTCTAATTTCGAATACTTTGGTTAATTCGGGTTTAAGAACCTGAAACATAAATTTCCAGATATTTTTCAGTTCTTCACATTTCTACCTGAACCTGAAGCTACCCCAAATAAATGTGTTTTGGTCTCAATATAGATCCAAATTTCTTGGACCCAAAAATACCAGACCCAGAAAAACTTAAACCAAACCAAACTAAACCCAAAATACCCATGCATATTTCTCTTTTCTCAACTTAGTCAAACTTCTTGATATCTCTTGCTTGAAAAGCCACTTTCATTGACGTTGACAACTCATTACATCCAGACTATGCCATATTTATTTATTTACAATAATAAAACCACATTTTATTCGATAGAATGTATTGAAACCTATTTGACATTGTGTATCTTTCTATTCTTTTTTTTTTTTTTTACCAAGTCTCATTACATGTTTTATTAATATGCATTGACGGGCTCTTACCAAAAAAAAAAATGCATTGACGGGCTACAAATTTTCAAAACAAAATTTACTAGTATTTCTCATTTCTTTTTTGATAACTTGTAAATTATATTTGCAAACCTGAGAACCATTTATGATATGAAATTACTGACCTCTAGAACTTTGTAGCTGGTCAATGCATATTAACAAGACATCTAATGAGATTTGGTCAAAAAAAATGAAGATATTAATGATACGAAATATGTGAGAGAAGCATCTAGTAAAACTTGAATCATTGCAACATCAACCCCTTTGTGTATCTGTGGGCAAGGAGAGTGTCTCAGATTGTTATTTCCATTTTCTTGAAAACTGCTTCTGGTTGTGCGGAAGACCTCCATGAATCCGAGAGTTTTGCTCTCGCCAAATTGCATATAACAAACCTTGAATCACTAGCTTCTTAAGCAGTGGAGAGATTCCGATTGAGTGACTTAGAAGCCATGATATAGCTGATTCCCAATTCATAAAATGCATATTTGGAATACCAAGTTTCTGAAGTGTCAAATGCCAAACCATAATTATGAATGGACAGTCAATAAATAGGTGGTGACGGTCCTCAATATGTGAATGATAGAGAGAACAATCAACATCTCCTTAAAGTCTCCAGGCCTGAAGTCTAGTCTTTACCGGTAGGTTGTCTAGATTTGCTACCCAGAAGAGGAATGAGTGTTTTGGTATACCTCGCTTGAACCAAACTGCTTTCCTCAAAGGTTGTGTATCCGCTCTCGGTCGAAGAGATTGTAAGAGATGAAATTCTCATATATTGACAATAACGTTACATGAGAACTTATATACACGAGTATAGAGAGGAGCTTAGGTTATGTACATAAGGATATTGCTATAATTAACATATAAGAGAATATTGAGTATTGATGATGAATGATACTCATATCCTTTACATGCCCCCTCAAGATAGAGGGGAGTCTATCACTCCAATCTTGAACCGTAAGTTCTTAAACCGAGCTCATGTAAGTGGTTTTGTAAGTGCATCTGCAAGTTGATCGTTGGTGTGGACAAGAGATACTTTAAGAAGGCCTAGCTGAACTTGGCCGCAAATGAAATGATAATCGAGAGCCACATGTTTCATCCTAGAGTGAAATACTGGATTAGCACAAAGGAAAGTAGCTCCCACATTGTCACAGTAGATAGTTGGTGGAACTTGAAGTTGAATACCAAGTTATGTCAAAAGATTGCATATCCACTGTAATTCTAAAGCCGTGTTTGCTACGAAACGGTATTCAGACTCTGTTGATGACTGTGCGACGATTGATTGTTTCTTGGAGCTCCACGATATTAGATGATTCCCAAAGTAGACCACATACGCATTTGTAGAAAGATAATCATCGGGATCACCTGTCCAATCATCATCACAGTATGCTTGCAGTTTGAGAGCATTTCCTGCAGAGAAATATATGCCTTTTGTGGTTGTTCCTGCGAGATATTTAAGTACTCGATTGGCAGCCTACCAGTGATCGGTTGTTGGTCTATGCATGAACTGAGAAAGTTGATTGACCAAATAACTTATGTCTGGTCGGGTAAATGCCAGGTATTGAAGGCTACCAACAAGCCTACGATACTCAGTTGGTTCAGAAAGAGATGTACCAGACAACATGTTGAGCTTTGGTGATGACGCCATCGATGTTTCTACAGGCTTGGCATCGAGTATGTTGTGATTATGCAATAAATCAATGATATAATTTCTCTAAGACAGATGTAGACCCTGAGATGTGCGATGTGCTTTGATACCCATAAAATAGTTTATATCTTCTGATTCTTTCATGTAAAACTGATCAGCGAGAACCTTGAGAATGCGATTGACTGTGCTTGATTGGTTGCATGTAACCAAAATGTCATCAACATACACTAAAAGATAGAGTAATGATATACCCTGTTTTAGTGTAAACAGTGAAGGATCATCAAGTGAATTGACGAATCCCAGTGAGACTAAATATGTGCGGAGTTTAGTGTACCACGCCTATGGTGCTTGCTTAAGGCCATACACAACTTTATTTAGACGACACACATGTATGGGATGATCCTGATTCACAAACCCAGGAAGCTGCTCCATATACACAGCTCTTCACTTAACGTTCCCTGAAGAAATGCGTTGTTGACGTCAACTTGTTGAATTGGCCATGCTTTACTGATAGCAATATCCAAAACCAATCGAAGTGTCGTTGATTTGATGACTAGGCTGAAGGTTTCTTCATAGTCTTGGCCTAAGTGTCGATTGTAGACTTTGGCGACTAGACGCGCGTTCGCCTTTCCAAGTGAACCATCGGGCAAGAATTTATTATTGTATAGCCACTGGCAGCCAACTACTGCCTTCTGTTGTGGGCAAGGAACCAGAGTTAAAGTTTTGTTGACTGCGAAAGCATCAATTTTAGTTGACATTGTTGATCTCCATCTTCTGTCTTGCAGAGCTTGCTTCAGCGTGAGAGGTTCAAGTGGGATATGTGTTGAGCGAACTGCTGATAGATTAAGCTTGTTCTTAGGCTTGACAATGTTGTTCTTGCGCCTTGTTGTCATGGGATGAGTGTTTTGTGGTGGCGGTGGGTCAAGAACTGACTTCGTAGGTGAAGTCGGCAATTAAATCATAGAGGATTCTGGCTCCATCGATAAAGGACATTGTTTGGGCCTATTCCTTCTATTGGGCCTATTTCATAAGAGAGTAAAGTGTTAGTTATTGGACTTGGATTTGCAGGTATGAGTTATGATGGGCCTGATGGTGCTGGTGGGCTAAAATTCTCTAATGGATCTGAAATCTGATTTTGCTCTAACACAACGTTTTGTCTACTAGTTGCAGGAGCATAACTCGATTCAGGTGACAATGCTCGCATGTGAGAGTCCGAGATCAGAGTATCCAATTGAGCCAACAACGATGAGGATGGAACAAGTTAAATGAGTGGACCAGTCGATATTGAGGTGACAGAAAGTTGGGTTTGGGTCTCATTAGTGGATTGAGGTTGATTGGTGCGATTTGTTGCAAAAGGGAACATGGCCTCATCGAACTGAACATGTCAGGAAACAAATAATCATCCAGAAGCAGTGTGGAGACACATATAGGCGCTTTCACTGAGAGAGTAGCCAACGAAGACACAAGGTAAAGAGCGATTCTCTAGCTTGTGATTTGTGTAAGGTCGAACCGACGGAAAGCAGAAGCAACCAAATACTCTTAGTTTGGAGTAGTTGGGTGTGTTGTTGAATAGAAGCAGGAACGGTGATGACATTGCCATGACGGGAGAAGGCATACGGTTGATTAAGTATGTGACTGCAGCAAAAGCAAAGGGCCAGTATGTTGTTGGGAGTGACGTGTGTGTGAGCATGACAAGACCGGTTTCGACGATGTGTCTGTGTTTCTGTTCTGAAATCCCATTAAGCTCAGGAGTATGTGGTGGAGTGATGAGGTGCGAGATTCCACTTTTGGCTAAGAATGTTCAAAGAGCGATAAATTCTCTTCCATTATCGGTGTATACAGTGCGGATTTTAGTGTTGAATCTGGTTTCGACTAGGTGTTTAAAGGGAACAAAGGTTGTCTTGACCTAGGATTTTGTGATTAATGGGTACATCCACGTGTATCTCGTAAAGTGATCAACAAGGATTAGATAATATTTTTGATTGTCTGTGGATGTGACAGGTGATGTCCACAAAAATGTACTCAAGGGGTTGTGTAGAGGAGATAGTTGACTTGGAAAAAGGAAATTTGTGATTCTTATTGATTGCATAATCGTTGCAAAATAGAGAGGTTTTAGAGGCAGTACAAGGTAACAAAAAACCAGATACAATTGAGTGTAAAATATAAGGAGCTGAATGACCAAGTCGATTGTGCCAATCGGTGGCTAATGGTTTGGTGCGGGTGGTAGCAATGAGAGATAGGAAGGGACTGAATGTCCACTCATAAAGCTCGCCTAGTCATGCCGCAGAGCAATGGGACCCCCGAGTTGAGATCCTTCACCTGAAAGTAAGAGGGGAGAAATTCAACAGAAAAGTTATTAGTGTTGCATAACTTGTAGAATGACAGCAGATTCTGATGAATATTGGGAACACAGAGAACATCAGACATCAGAATATCTTTGCCAGAAGATAAAAGTGTAAGAGATCATGTATCAGATATAGGTAAACCTTAACCGTCACCAACAACCACTGTATCTCCTCCTTGATAAATTTGAGGCTGAGAGATGAGACTGAGATCACTTGTAATGTGGTGAAATGCTCCACTATCCATAATCCAAGTGGGGGGTGGGGGAGGAGCAGAGCCAACAACAACATTGGCACGAGGCTGCCATGGTGGATAAGTATATTTTTGAGATCCATTGTCTTGTGATGGCTGTTGACGCACAAACTGAGGACACTTCCTTGCACTATGACCAAACACACTACAAATTTGGCATTTTCCTTGGTATTCCCTTTGCGTTCTAGTGTCTGATTTGTTGTTGTGCTGCCAGTTTGAATTATTGTTGTTGTTATTGTAGGACTGCTGTTGTTGCCAATTGGAATTGTTCGTGGAGTCTCCACGTTGATTGGAATTGCGAGGGCGATTAGTGGCAACATTGGTTGTGACCGGTGTATGTGGAGTGTGTTGTGGAGCAAACAGAAGATTTGCTTCATGATTTAACAACTTTTCATGAAGTTCTGTCAACGAGGGTGGTGTTTCACAGCTCTCCACTTGATCAACAATCAGATATACTCTTCTAAAAGTCCAACGAGTACATATTCTAGTTGGTCCTCATGATCCATCGACATCCCTAGGAGAGCTAGATGATCAAATTTTGCCTTGTAAGTATTCATCAATTGTACGAGTACCTTTCTGCGAATTCTAAATCTGTTGCTTGAGTTGTTTAATATGCCCACGACTCGGTTTGGCATATGTGGCGGTGAGTGTGTCCCAGATCTCAGAGCACGTTTGTGTGCAAGATAAGATGGACTGAATGGAGACAGAAATATTCCCAAGAAGAGTGTTGTAAAGGATCTTGTCTTGTCTGGTCCAGAGAGTGTAGGCAAGATTTGGTGTGACATGATCTGCTGTGGTGAGAGTGGAAAGAGGTATCCTTGTGTTGGTGAGATGGCCTACAAGACCATAGCCATCGAGTAGAGATTGCACCTGAAGACTCCACATCATGTAGTTGTGAGGTGTAAGTTTGGTAATATGCGTCATATTGACGTGAAGAAGAGTTGATTGAGTGGTGCCAATCGTTTCTACAGTGGAAATCGACATTTGATAGAGAAGAGATAGAGGCAACTAAACACTGTTTTGTTTAAACCCACTCTGATACCATGTAAGAGATGAAATTCTCATATATTGGCAATAACGTTACATGAGAACTTATATACACGAGTACAGAGAGGAGCCTAGGTTATGTACATAAGGATATTGCTATAATTAACATATAAGAGAATATTGAGTATTGATGATTAATGATACTTATATCCTTTACAGAAATTCCTACGTGATTTTTGGGGAGAATATTTTTGAACGTTTATCTTTGGATCCCCAAGTGAACACGTCTGATCATAATTCGTCTGATGGAGGCGTAGTCTGTTGATGAAACAAACGCAGCTGCTGAAATTCCACATTTTGAGATCTGCTTGAAGCCAATATCCAGTTCCCTGCCCTTGTACCTTGTTTTACAGAGGCTTAAATTGCAATTCCAAGTTTTCTTGGACCATCCTGGCCAACAAGTTCAATAAGTGGGATTAAATGAGTCTAGTCATCCAACCAGTACTTTACTGTGAGTCCATCATTGCTCTCACAACCAATAAAATTCCTAGCTAAAGGTCTTAGTTTCAACACGGAGTTCCAAACCTAGGAGTTTGTTGGAGACTTTTACAGTCCAAATACTCTGATTCTAAAGGAGTTCCAAACAATATTTTTCTGTTTTCCACGTTTATTACTTCTTGCATGAAAATTTTCTAGGTTAGTGTCTTTTAACAAATTTTTCCTAAACAAACTATATTTACGAAAAAGTTTGAAACATACTTGATTGATTAATTGCATTTATCAAGAAAAATTTTGCGAGCTTAATAAACGTAATTAAAATTCTGGTTAATTATTTGCTTTAGAAATGAAATTTAGAAAAACGAAGTTATTTAATGATGATTATTTATTATTTAATGTTCCATACACTAGGAACGTGTTCCATCGAACCCACTTCATCGTTATTTAGTATTTTGACTGGTTTTATGTTATTTGGTTATCTAGAAAACCAAAAACCTATAAAATTATTCTCCTATTTATGAATTACTTGAAATCCAGAACTTATAGTATTAACTCTCTGCTTTTATTGTGGATTCATTTCCATCAATGCTCTATGAGTTGGACCTGAATTTTTTGGGCCCCTATTCAGAATATAAAAGAAACCATAATGTATAAAAAAATTGAAAACAAAAAAACTTCATGTTGAAAAAAAAATGGTATTATAGATTAAAGAAACAACAAGTTTGCAACTATTTTTGTATTTGTCTCTGCAAAATATTCATCAAAGTTGCATATTCAAGATTTCTAAGCATGCTTTTTCTATCGATAACATAGCCAATCCATTTAACCATTCCTGACATAGTCGACCGTAGGTAAAACTTTATCAACTTCAACTTAGAGAAACTTCTTTCAGCTGAAGAAATTGAAACTGCAATGGTAAACATTATCATATATGCAACTCATACATTAGGATAACAATCCTAGAATCTCTTTAAAAAAAAAAAACTTCTACATTCTTCTTTAAATGTTTTGGTAGAATTTCTCTTAAATTTTTGATTTCTAGAAATAAATCATTCCCATCAATATATGAAATTTCTCCTTACTTAAAAAAAAGTTTCAACCTTAATACATGTGTTCTCAAACTATCGTCATTTGCTGAATTTAACTTCTCTGGCTGAACGAAATCCCAAAAAGACTTTCAAACTCTTGAAATTGTTCTAACCTTGTATGGAAATAAACCAAAACTTGATCAACGATTTTAGTGAAATAATTAATTTTGTAATCCTCCTCCAAGCTTCATAACTATACACATATATTTGAAAAAAATTTGGGGCCATAATATTTTGAGTTCCATTCAAATGTTTCATCTCTGTGGGCTCAGATCCACCACTGGTTCTATCGCAAATCCAATCCATGCACATGCAGGAAAAGTATTCCACATTGTAAATATAATTGTGAAATATATCTAAATATTTCTATATTATAATATTATAATCTTGGGATAATAAGTATAAAATATGTCAGAGAAGGAGAGGAATAAAACGTGATGAAGGTTACTCCTCTTTTACTATTATAACTTGTGTGTTATGTTTATACAAGAGGTTCACTATTTATAGTGGTAAATAGGCGGTCAATACAAAGGTGGTGGATGTAAATAATAGTAAAATATTTAATAGATAATTATTTATTTCTTAACACTCTCCCTTAATTATTTATCCGTAATGATGTATTACGTACTCTCGTTAAAAATCTTGTCATGGAAAAACTCATAGATTTGAGCCACACGCATTCTCTACATGCTTCATGAAGTGCAATTGTTTCTACATGATTTGAGGAAGTAGCGACTAGAGTCTGCTTTTGGGAACACCAAGAAACTGCATTGCCTCCAACTGTGAACACATATCCGGTTTGCGATCCGGCTTAATGTGGATCTGATAAATAGCCTGCATCTGGAAAACCAACTAAATCGATACTTCTGTTATAATATATTCCCAAATCAATTGTTCCCTGAAGATAACATAATATATGTTTTATTTCATTCTAATGTATGCGCGTAGGTGACAAACTGTATCTTGCAAGCAGATTTGTAGCAAAAGCTATATCTGGTCTAGTGCAATTTGCAAGATACATTAGTCCACCAATAGCACTCATATAAGGCACTTCAGGACCTAATACTTCTTCGTTATCTTCTCAAGGTTGGAATGGATTTTTATCAATATTAAGATATTTATTGACCATTGGAGTACTCAAAGAAGTCGTTTTATCCATGTAAAAGCGTTTTAAGATCCTTTCGAATAATTAGATTGATGTACGAAAATTCCATTCTGAAGATGCTCGATCTGGAGCCCAAGACAAAATTTTGTTTGTCCAAGATCTTTCATTTCGAACTCTTCTTTCATATGAGTTCTTGCAATATTAATCTCTTTTTGAGTTCCAATTAATTTCAGGTCATCAACATATAAAGCTATAATCACAAATCAGGATAAAGATTTTGTAATAAATACGCAAGGGCATATCGCATTGTTGGTATACCCTTTACTCAAAAATATTCACTTAAGCGATTATACCACATGCGTATTTTTATCCATAAAGCGATCGCTGTAATTTGATCGAACATATTTCTTTAGATTTTGAGCTCAATGCCTCTTGCATTTTCAACCCTTATTGGATTTTCATGTATATATCATTATCCAGTGATCCATATAGATATGATGTCACAACATCCTTTTTGATGCATATCTAGATTTTTAGATGCCGCTAGGCTTATTAAAAATCTGAATGTAATTGCATCTATTACCGGGGAATATGTCTCTTCATAATCAATTCCCTGTCTTTGACAAAAACTTTGGGAACAAGTCGGGCTTTATATCTCGTTACCTCATTTTTCTCATTTTTCTTCCGAACAAATACCCATTTATACCCTACAAGTTTTACATGTTCGGGTATTGTGACAATAGGTCCAAAAATATTTCTTTTATTGAGGGAGTTTAACTCAGTTATTATGGCGATTTCTCATTTCTCCCAATCAGATCTTTTATGGCATTCCAGTATGGACCTTGGATATGGATCATCATTTTCATTATCAATCTCTTCTGATATAGAGAATGAGAAAATTCCATCATCATCTTCAATCTCATTTCTAACCCATAACTTTACATTTTGGGTATAATTGATGGAAATCTCATGATTTTCAATAGTAATGTCCTCTTTAGGATTTTTCTCTGTATGTAGTTATTCTACACCACTTTCATTTAGTTCTCCCAATTTCTTTTTCTTTCGGGAATTTTTATCCTTTGATCCCATTGGTCTCCCCCTTTTCAACTGAACCTTAGGTTCATTTGCTATATTTTCATCATTTTGTTCTTCAGAACAAAAACTCTTGATGGGACATTCACAGTAGGTATATATGATTTTGTCACCCTTTTTGTATTGGTGAATGCATCTGGTATCTCGTTTGCTATATTTTGTAAATGCACAATTTTCTGAACTTCCAGTTCACATTGTTTCGTAGGGGAATCAAGGTGCAATAACAACGATGTGCACCATGTAATATCTTTTGGAACTTCTCTAGTTCCTCCCTCTAATGCTGGAAATTCATCTTCATTAAAATGGCAATCGGCAAAATGTGCCGTAAACATGTCATCAGTTTTTGGTTCCAGATACGAAATTATACTTGGTCATGTATACCCAATATATATATTCAATCTCCTTTGTGGTCCCATTTTTGTTCTTTGTGGTGGTGCTATGGGGACATAAAACCGCACACCCAAAAACACGGAGATGGGGTATACCTGGCTTATGGCCAGATGTTAATTCTGATGGGGAGTATTTATTGTATGCACTTGGCCTTATTTGAATGAGTGTTGCATCATGCAAAACTGCATGATCCCATATTGAAATTGAGATTCTTGTTCTCATTATAAATGGTCTGACAATAATTTGTAACTGCTTGATCAAAGACTCAGCCATGCCATATTGTGTGTGAACATGCGGGACTGGATGTTCAACATCAATTCCCAATGACATACAATAGTCATTGAAGGCTTGTGAAGTGAATTCACCAGCATTATCAAGCCTTACTTTCTTTATTGTATAATCAGAAAATTGTGCTTTTAACCTGATTATTTGGGCAATGAATTTTGCGAAAGCCCTATTACATAAGCTTAATAGATGCATCAATTAATATCATAAAGTATCTAAATGGCCCGCATTGTGGGTGGATAGACCTGCATATATCACCATGTATTCTTTCTAAGAATACTGGAAATTCATTCCCAACTTTTGCTGGTGCTGGCCGAGTTATTAACTTTCCAAGAGAACAAGCATTACATGTAAATTCTTTCACTTGAAAAATCTTCTAGTTTTTCAGTGGATGGCCATTTGAATTTTCTACAATTTTTCTCATCATGATTGAACCATGATGCCCTAAACGTTCATGCCAGATTTTGAACGTACATGTAAACTTATCGTTTGAATTAATACATGATTCAGCCATGTTTATTTTTGTGGAATATATTCCAGAGGATAAAGCTGACAGTTTTTCCAATATATATTTTCTCTCCGGAATAACTGATGTAATGCAAAGATATTCAATGCCATTTTTATTCATAGTCTCTATATAGTATATATTTCTGCGGATATCTCTAAAACTTAATAAGTTTCTGTAAGACTTGGGGGAATACAATGCATCATTTATTTCAAATTTTGTTTCCCATGGCATTGAAAAACTAGCTATTCCAGAGCCCATAATTATTTTTGCATTACCAGAGATAGTATTCACGCTTCCAGTAGAATCTTTCATATCAAGGGAGAAGAAATACTTTTTATTCTTAAGTATTGTGTGCGTTGTAGCACTGACTGCTAGACAAATATCTCCATCCCTGTTATCAAGTTTCAACAATTTCTGATTATAAACAAATGCATTAATATATTTAAAATGAAATTTAAATACCAAATAAAAACTATTATGTAACCGAAAAGAAACATAATAAAGCATTATCATGTCATATTATTTTCTTCTGGAAGATTTTTAGATTTTCGTTGATATCTTCAAGATCAACAACGAAATCAACTACATCGAGATGTATATCATTATTTATGCCTTTTGATAGAAGGTCCTATTTTATCATAGATGAAGTTGATTTCTCTTTGTTTTATATTTCTCTTTTGTGATTTATACAGATTGACTACATATTTTAGCATACTACAAGTACACTCTCAATTTCTTTTCATACCGCATCTGTCGCAACTATTTTTATGTTGCTTATTTATCACAAAACCAACTTCGTTTCCTTTGGACCTTAAATCATTTAGACGGAACTTTCTTATTTGTTCACGTCCATATCATTTTTGTTCATGACCACGGTCATCTCATCGACCGTGTCTACATCCATTGTAATTATAACTGGATGATGCAATATTCACTTCTGGGAATGAAGCTTATTAGGACTTGATGGTTTAACATCACACTTTCATTTTATTATGTGATTACTAAAGATATCCAAGATCTTATATATTTATCTTTTAAACCATCATGGATATGGTGGAATGAAAATATCATGACATTTGCTTTTTTCTCATCACAAGTCATTTTTGACTTATCGATGATATCAAGGAGCTTATTACTTTTTAAATGCATCCTTGTTATAACTGCCCATCTCATATAATTATTTCCAAAGATATTCAGGGCAATGATTTCGTGTTTAGCCATATTTGACATGATAACTGAATATAACTATTTATTTATCATTCATTATGATAATTTCAATTTAGATATTTAGTGAAAAATCATGATAATATTCTAAAATTCGCATAATAACAACATGGATTAAAATAACATAAAAATAATAAAAAATAATTTAAAATATTTTGTCATCTAGACAAATTTATTTTGTTCTTTTTAGAACACTATTATAAATGTCTTCTAGACATTTAAAAGTATTGATCTGAGTAGACATAATCTACCATATGATCATAAGCCATTTAAGGAGGCAGAGCTTACCATATAATTGTGATCGTGGAGTCAGAGCCTACCATAACGATAAGTTTGAAAAAAGGCAACGCCTATCATCCTGAAATCAATATTTATGTATGGAGATCAAATTACCCATATGGCACGCCGTATTATTCATTTCTTAACAAATATATAATTTATTCAATCATGTGACTAATCGAAACAGAAAATATAATTGAGGCCTTGACTGATCATAATTCATACATTGGTTATATTGGTTCAATCAGGTGAAACTGTTGAACAGGTGTGTTGTTGTCTCTGTCGGCCCATTTGTATCGTTCAATCGGTTAGTTGTACTAATCATGACATGGTCCTATCATGTGTCTTTCATATTTGGGTCCCAAAAGCTTATATGTCATCTATAAGGCCTGAATCCTAGCTGAATACAATCCAAAACCATTTTAAAGACTACTAAAACGAGAATAGTAATAAAAAACTAAGCGCCTAAGATGATCAAAGCCGTATTACATCAAACGGTCAATGCGTATGATAACTAGATATTCTATTTTCTTCTCTTGTGGATAGTAATGTTCTTCGTGTTTCCATCATCCTCCAAATTTGGTGTATGTCCCTGATGATTCAATGAAGACGAAGAAGATGACATATTCATGGATAAATTAGGACACGAATCGCTATTTATAGATTGTAGTTGACTGTATTGATCAAGAAGTATGTCCGGAGCAATTAATGGAGGTGGAGTAATGGTATTGTGATCATGTGAAGTAGTGGTTGATGGATACAGTTGAGTAGATTTAGCAATAATATGCTCTGGGAAGTTAAGCTTAGCCTTTTGACCTCTAAATTCAAATGCAGCTTTATCATAGGCTAAGGCAGCTTCTTCTGCAGTGTTGAACGTCCCAAGCCAAACCCGAGCTGCCTTGTTCGGATCTCGAATCTCCGCCGCCCATTTTCCCCACGGTCTTTGCCTCACGCCTCTGTAGTTTCGTTGTCTTGAACTACTTTGTTCTGTAAGCAAAATCATGGAAACTGTAAGCTCATTCTTGTGAGGGAAACAATGGCTTAAAGGTGGTAGTCGTGCATGCGTGCCTTTGAATAATATATAACATAAAGTATATTTGTGTAAACACATTTTTAAAGATTATAGATGTGCGTTTGAATCATGCATCTGGTAATTGATCTTCATTTTTTTTTCCTTCTTCTATATATACATCTACTTAACCTATATATATTTTACTTTGTTTTTTCTTTTAATTGGTAATATAACTATTTCTCTAAAGTATTTCTTTGATATAGAATAATTCGATCTCTTAGTTTTTGAGTCCTTATGTTTCAACCCTAAAACTTGTCTGACAGCAACCAAGCCTAGTCTGAATTCCTAAAGGCAACATGAACCGAGATAGCCAAACATAGTTTGTCGGAACACCAAATATAATTAATCCCACCAATCTAAATTTCTTTTCTTTTTTAAGATTCAATAACCTTGAGAAATTCAAACATTAATGAGCATTCATAAAGATGTACTGACTTAAATTCTTTAATAAAATTGTGGCCATATATATAATATACAAATTCTTCATTTGATCAAAGCCATGTTGCAGCCACTAAGGCATTACCAATGTAAAAAAAAACTTTGTATGTCAAGATCAGAATTATTAATGGAAAAGACAATCACGCAATTAGTTGTATATATAGTAATTAGGATGATAAGAAAATGGATCTGATGAGATTACCAGGTGGAAGAGTAAGAGAAGAAGATTGATCCATGGATGGTGGGGCGGGTTGGTCAGTAAGTTCAGAGACAAAAGCAGACACATCAGATTCCGACAAAGTTGAGCAGCCACATAAGTCTTGTTGTTTCTCTTCTCTTATTCCAGCCATTGATTCTGGTGAATGAGGTCTCTTCCCCTTATGCATTATCCGGTGATATCAATTATGATTATTTCTATTTTATGTTTTTGAAAGTCAAAGATAGGTTTGAGTACAAGCCAAACGAACAGCAAAGATGTCAATTCTCTGCCTCGATCTTTTATATATAGACGACGCACGCATGTATTTGTTGACCAATATATATATATATATATAGAAAATGCTTGTAACTTTATATAACCGATACGTATTTTGGTAACTACTTTTTACACACTTTTTGTATAGATAACCTAGAGGATATAATTAATTTATTGACATCTCTTTTTAATTATCTTAACCAACAACGTTATAATATATGTGGAATGCATAGATCATGTCATCATAATATTAACTCGTATTAAAAAATGACTCAAAATTATTAGAGTTTGCATTTGCTTTCATGTGTGCTAACTTTATGCTACATCCGTTTCGGATAATTTGATTCTCTAAGATTTTTCTATTGTTTCTAAAATATTGATTTTCTGTATTGTAAATAATGCATTAATATCAAAAGTGTGTATTACGTAATTAATGTATTTTAAATTTTACAAAACTAGTTAATTAAAAGAGTATAACTATATTAAATATATATACAATACAATTATTGTGATTTTATAAAATATTTCTGAATATAACCAAAATACAGGACGAAATATTCAAATGTTAATAAATGAGTTTGGGTACGGTCTTTTTTGGGTATGAGGCTCTGACGGTTCCTTATACGTACAAAAGAATTAATTTAGGGATCAAAATATTTTTGGAAAGCAAAAAGGTTCTTCATCACCATCAAATCAAGTCAACATAATTAAGGACAATACTGCAACAGAATCTTCTATATTACTAGAATTATTAATACAACATATAACCACTATTACACTGATTTATTCTAGAAGAAACAAAAATGATTTCGGACTTCATTTCTTTAAATGAATCTCCTATCTTCAACGGTCAACATCTTGAAAGAAAATCTAGTTACGTTCAGTTATACATTTAGGTAATAATTTTATGTGTATACCTATTTTGAGTAAATATTAAGGTGTGTAGACTATTTTATTGGCCATCACAAACTTTATTAGTCAATATTTAACCGCAAATTCTGAAAAGTTTGGGACTTCTCCAATAAGCAAATTAGGCGTATGTACATACTAATGATCGAGTACGAACGAGCAGTTCGAACACAATCTACACAGCTCGTGGCAAGTTTGTTGTAAAATCACCGAGTAGCCGATAAGTAGAGAACTCTGTAGCCACCTACTATACAAACGTGGATTTAATTCAAAAATTAGTATTAAGTTGACTACCTACTTATAAGTTTGAATTTATATAATTGGTAAGTCTTTAATTTTTGTTATGAGTTTTTTTTTTCAAATTTAAACAAATTATTGATTACTTTTTTTTTGCCGGCGTAATTAATTGCTACTTACTACTGATGTATATTTACATAATATCATTTGCCTCTTTGACAAAATGTCATACTCATATCATTTTTGTCTAATCACATCACATTATTTGATTAGATAAACTGAAAAAGTAAGTGTTTTTGATGGAGTAGTTTATTTCTACAGTATTTTTAATGGATTTTGACTTTAAAGAATCGTGTATTCCCATATTATCTAGATTATGGATAAGATTTTATTGATAAAATTATTGATAAAAGCACCACTATCGGATAAAAATGACATAACCCAAATATATTTTTTTCTATAAATAAATATATATATTTTTTGAAATAAATGCATATTTTGGATAAAATAAATACAAAATAAGATTACATGTTATTTTTGCTAATTAGATTTTATGTTTTCAAATATCGCTTGTGGATCATCCAATACAATTGAGTCTACTGTGCAAAGAATAAATTATTATTCTATGTAATTATAAAATATTATGGTTAGTTAGCATGATCATTCATAACTAAAAGAGAGACCCAGTTTCTATTCGCTACATAAAGTTTACGGAAGCAATCTGAATTTCATCATTAGAAAAACTGGAACTGAAGATGCAATGAATCTCACATGATATGTTATTTCTGATTTTGGATTCTAATGTAATTATTTTTCTACTAAAAGCAATTTGGACGATTCGTGCCAATTTTAAAAATAATTGTGGTGGTAAAATATTGTAATTATATGCATGATATGTCAATGAATTATTTTTAAATCATATAATTGTGTGGTTGAAGAGGAAACTTAATTATCAAACCAAAAAAGAAACCTAAGCTGAAACTTATAAAATAGGTTTCTAAATTAATAAAACATTTGACCAAATTGGGAATCTGAAACTGAGAATAAGAAAATGAATTAAAGACCAAGATGACGTATGGGCTGACATAAATGTGTGGCCAAACTTGAATATAATAATAGTCAGAGGAAACTTGTCACGAACAAATCAGCTGCAACACAGACCAATAGCATACGACCCATTACGTTGTCTAAATGATTGCCACATAAAATTATTATTATTGCCCAACTTTGACTTAGTATTCTACTCGTATTTTATAACTCTTGATTATTTAGTAAGACATTTCTTTAATTGTATACAAACATTGTTTTTTCTTTCTTTCTCAAATAGTTAGATCGATAAAATAAAATCTAAATTTCCTAATATTATTATGTAGGGAAAACAAGATATCTATCTTATACAATATATTAATTTCATCTGTTAAAGGTAAAATGGATGATAATATACGTTATATATATATATAATTAATATACCTTTTTTCGGTCAACTTAACTATATAGAAAATAAGAAAAAAACTAAGAGTTAGCAGCAGTCTCATGGATATAGAGCCTCGCCGGTATTTTATTTTTAAAATTGATTTGGTCGTTTACCCTGTTAGTCCGCCCGCCATATTGGATTTTTTGTTTTTCCAATACAGGCGAACACGCTTTTGAGATGCCCTAGACGACTGAACTTCTAGAGCTTTTTTTCGATTTCGGAATAAAAGTTAGATTCAATTGTCAACGACTCCTAAGTTGAATAAGCTAAAATAAAATATAAAATAAAAAACAGAAATTAAAATTCGGTTCAAGCAACAGGTACATTACTCACCAATAAAATAGTTTTCGATAACCGTTGAATTCGGCCAAGAAATCAGCTTCGTAATTCAAAGCCAAATTGGAAATCTGAAACTGAGAATAAGAAAATGAATTAAATTACTCGATATGCCATCTCTAGAATTGTTTTTACGATTGTACTTTAATATAAACCGACAAACCGTGATCTGGTCAGCACGCTTTGATATGGAAAATAAATATATATTATTGGCATTCGATTGTTTACATGTAGCTAGTTGAAGAACACGAGTTAATAGTATAGTATGTATTTAAAGTTTGTGAGACAATTCATGTCATGTTTGAAAATAACATATGCATAGTAGGATCTAAATAAAGTATGATAGCTAAGAAATAAATAATACCATTATAATATGTATCAATTTGGATTAAGGTCTCACAATGAGAATATATTTAAAGAGTACCAGAATTTACTCATGATAAGTTAGATCAAGGTCTTTAAAGAGTACCAGAATTTATTCATGATAATTTGGATCAAAGTCTATAAAGAGTACCAGAATTTTCGTGATAATTGAAGGTATGTATTTACATGTGTGTGATATGTGTTAATGCATAATGTTTGGAGAATCATAAAAGTTTATCTAATTTTCAGTTTAAAAGTTATTGTACAAGAAATAGTTGACAACTCACACATATATATAACTACAAAAATAATTTAGTGCTAAATGGGATATTACATGGGAACTAATTAACTAACTGCACCCATGAACAGTTAGATTCACATACACAACACAATCTGTGACAATATATATAGGAATGACTATCATCTAGTGATATATATGCCCATTCATAGTAGAATAGCTACAAGTTGGTCATGTCTTGCAGAGATCAGAACTACAAAAGTAGATTTTCTTACATATTAATGGCTACTAAAGAGTACTAACATGTTCACTTAATTATAACTAGTGGCTAACTACCTATTTTCAAAATTTTATGGAGTGGATTATTAACTACAAAACTGGTTACCCAAATAGACTAAATAGTTGCCCACAATATGAATATAAAATGGCCGTTGAAAGCTTACAGATGTTTGATCCTCAGTTGATGAGGGTGTTGAATCTACAAAATCGATAGAAATTGTTAGAAACACAATTTATGCTATTGTTGGACGATTTGAGTTCCAAAGCTCTCCTAAGTCCAAACATTTTGTTTACGTGAAAGAGATATTATGGAGGAAAGTGCTAATCTACTACTCAGTGATCTATATTACTCTCATGCTTTAATCATTTATTTTATTCCACAATTTGCCTTTGCTTTTAATTTTTTTTTTTAATTTAGAAATAAAACCAAACAAGTAAAAGATCAAACCGGATATTAAAATTGGACCAATTTCCATTTCACAACCGGTTTGTTTTTCGTTTTTTCAATTCCACCGGACCAATTCTAAAAACACTTAGTACAGTTTAATTAAAAACTAATCCATGGTGTATATATAATGTTGTATTATATCATAAATTTCGATCGTAGGTAATTTTGTTGTTTATATCACAAATTTCGATCGTATATAATGTTGGACACTTGGTACAGTTCAACTAAAACTACTCTATCGTATATAATAGATTAGATTCTTGTAAATATCGTATATACATGTTTTTATCAAAAAAGAAATATCGTATATAAATGTTGTATTCTATCATATTTTATCATATTATAAATCCAAAACAAGATTGCATTACATAATGTTGCATTATATCATATTCCATTATATTATAAATCCAAAGCGAGATTCATAAGTCATCTCATAAAATACATTGACTAACTAGGATGAGTTTATTGTAGTTAAACATATGATGAACAAAAAAATTAATATTGTGTATATGCGACGATTAAGTGCTTTAAACCATCAGAAATGTACTAAAACAACAAAATGATTTGGTTACATCTTTTGGATCTCGGTTATTGGCTGATTATCTTTTACAAATAAACAAAAAGAAACCTAAACAAACCTGGGTTTGAGCGGATATGTATGGTTGGCTCATGTAATTACTTCCAGTTCTCTAGATAAAGATTTAAACAACCATATTTTTCTTTTAAAAATGATTTAATTACATCTTTTTTTTAGATGAGAGAGCATATGAGCTCATTTCTTTCCAAACCAGAACTTCTGAGCCATTGATTCATAATAGAGAAGGAAGTGAGTAATTATAAGGTAGAAAAATAAAACAGTAAATAAATATGTTTTAGATAATATATAGTTTAAAAATCTGATTATTTTTGGTTAAAATATATAGTTAAAATAAAATAGAAAAGATACTGAAACTGTAGAAGCGTTATTAAAAGTAATGCAACACATTTAGTTATTTATAGCTAAGAAAGATAAAATAATAATTAAAAGTAAACATTATTAATAAACAAAACTAACTAAAAATCCAATGAGGTTCTACACAAATCAATTTAAAAAGGAACTCCCAACCTTAAAAATGGAAATTCTCACGCGAGATAATTTTAATTCAACATAGATCACGGAAAAATAAAGATAATATTGTTTCCTTTTCCTGATATGAAATGAATTTCCTTTTTTCCTGATATGAGATGAATTTCCTTTTCCTAAAGAAATCAGAACCTGAAACAAATTGTATATATATGAGAAAGCTCTCATAATATTGACACTCGATACCAAACAAGATTGCAAGAATGAGGATGCCAAACGGTCACAAATTGACAGAACAAGAAATCAAGCTTGCAAGTATGAGAACTCTTACGGATGAACAAAAGGCAGAAGAAGAACGGTACGATGTTTCAACAGAACTAACTCTCTACACAGATCCGTGGACTATTAAGAAGACATTAACCGCAAGTGATCTTGGTGGAAATAGCCGTCTTATTCTTCATACCCACCTCGCTGTAGGAAAAATCATCAGATTTCTCAACGAAGATGACCAACGTAGGATCCAAGAAGGCTTATCAGTCACGGTTAATGTGTTTGACCACGATACTCAGAAAACGTTTCCGCTGCTTTTTAAGAGATATATTTGTTCGCGAAGTTATGTTTTAAACGGAGAGTGGCGTTCGTCGTTTGTTCGTAGGAGAGAGTTGAGAATGGGCGACCAAATTGGGCTGTTTTGGGATCGTTTTGATCGAAAGTTCCACTTTCGTGTGCTTTCTCGTGCACCTCCAAAATCAGAAGAACCCTAATAACTAGCCGTAGGAGCAAAGTATGGAGAAAGATTCAGTTTTTTAGGGTTTTTAGTATTTACATTCTCGTAGTTTTCTCATTCGATTTATATTGGAATAATTATTGGAATTAATGCTGGTTTAAGATTTAGATTCTTCTTTTTTAATTTTTTATTTTTTATAAACAAGATTTAGATTCTTCGTTGGTGATTTTTGCCAAAAAGTGATATCTTAGAGTGATTGTTCTTTTTCTGTCTAGTGATTGTTCTTATGATTTAATTCAGTGGCGAAGTGTTTTTTTTTTTCTCTCAATCAGTGACGAGAATGTGAACTTTTAACCTAAGTATATATACATAAAAAGAAATAATAAAATCAGGCTATATATATATGGCTGCATGTACGTATTGCTAATTAAAAAAATATTTCTGCAAAAAGAAAGCAAAATATTTCCTATTGATATTACAACTATTATAAGCGATTCACATCATACAGATAATTTACATTCTTATAGATAAAGAAAACAAAGTAAAATACTGCATAACATTATACAGATAATTCACATTATTATTTATAAGCGATGTATTTGATCATAACTATTCGGTAGAAAACTGCTTAAATTTGCAGAGATATTTGCAGACTTACCTTAGGTTTCGTAGCAATGGATTCATGTGTTTGGTTTAGTGCTTATGAAAATGTATTATGGTTTTGTTGCTTAGCTTGCTTTCAGGTAAATAAATGGTAGAATTCATTTTCACATTACCAAATTATTATACACAACCATAATTGAATCGTGTCTTGTTTAGCGTCGTCTTAATAATTACTCAAACTTGAACATCGATTGAGTCAATTTAAGAGTTGAAACATATAGTGAGAAGAAATCCAAGTAAACATTTATGCAGAAATGTAAGCAATGAACAAAAGCAGCACTAAATAGTTTTTAAAAGTTCCAACTTTACTTGCACACTCATGAGATCACTTAGTGTGAAGGAAATATTTGATTATATCCCAAAAGGTAAACATCACTGGGAAATTTAAGAACAAATCCAGAGCCTCGGTGACTCAGTTTATATAGACCGTGTCACTATGTCTTGGGGGTCTATCAGGAACTGTACCTGGCTTGAATCTGGATGCTTCATGTCTCGCTAGCTCAGGAGGCACAGCACTGTTGCTCTGAACAAGCATCTGCTTCAGATCATAGAAGACTTCTGTATCATGAAGTGTCAAGAACGAAGTCGCAACACCACTTTTCCCAGCACGTCCTGTACGTCCGATACGATGTGTATACATCTCTATATGTTTAGGCATGTCAAAGTTTATCACATGAGCCACATCAGGAATATCAATTCCACGGCCTACAACATCTGTTGCAACAAGAACGTTGTATCTCTTTGCTCTGAAGCCTTCTAAACTGATTTCTCTCTGTTCTTGTGATTTCCCACCATGTAAGGTTGTGACACGGTACCCTGCCTTGTCCAGATTTTTAGCAATAGAGTCAACGTTTTTCTTTGTGTTAACAAACACAATGGCCGTTTTATCACCGAGCTCGTCAAGCAGCTTCTGTAGCCTGTAGACTTTCTCAGATTCTTTCATCATAATGACGTGTTGCGAAATCAAATCCGTGGTCTTTCCTGCAGTACCAATGGTGACAACAACTGGATTCCTCAAGTATTTCCTAGCAAGCCGCTCTACCCCAGGAGGCATTGTGGCACTGAACATATATGTGGTTCTGTAAATCTTCTTTTCGTCCAGCTCTTCTTCTTCGTTCTCAGGTTTCAAATTACTTGAAGGCATCGCATCTAATACACCTGCAACCTGTGGCTCGAAACCCATGTCTATCATCCGATCTGCTTCATCAAGAACCACGTAATTGCACTGGTTCAACACGGCATACCGCCTCTCAAGGCAATCAATCAAACGACCCGGAGTCGCAATCACGATCTCACACCCTTGTGTTATTTTCAACCCCTGTTCCTCAATCGACTGACCACCCACAATGGAAGTGACCCTGAACCCCAGATAATGCGCAAACTTAACAGTTTCCTCCTCAATCTGCTGAGCAAGCTCCCGAGTAGGAGCCATAACCACAGCATAAGGTCCCTCCGTCTCATTCTCTTCGGACATTGGAGGTAATCTAGAAATGTAAGCTAACATAGGCAAAACAAAAGCAGCAGTCTTACCAGAACCAGTCTCTGCAATGCCAATAACATCGCGCTGTTGCAATCCAAGCGGTATGGCTGCCATTTGAATAGGTGAAGGTTTCTTGTATCCAGCTCTATCCACAGCTTTCAAAAGCTCAGAACTGAGCTTGCTCTCTTCCCAGCTCCTCATTGGACGAGGAATCCTCGAACCCTTGTAAGAGATGTTGAAATCTTCCCTGAATATACGCCAATCCCTTTCAGTCATCTCCTCTAATCTCTTATCACTCCAGTGTCTATCAACCCTCATGTCGAACGAGTCATATGTATCAGCAGCTTCTTCTCGCAGCCTTTGAGCAGCTGCCTCCTCTGGCCTCTCTACCACACCATCTTTCTTACGAATCTCGTCTCGCATCTCTTTCTCGTGCTTCGCCGATTGTTTTTTCTGCTCGCGACGGTCCATACCAGCACGAAACCCTCTGCCAAAAAGAAGCTGAGCTTCATGAGGGTTTTGGTACAGAGCGTTCATATCCCTAGAAGTATCCTCTGTGTTTTCCCAATCGAAAGAGAACCGAAACTTCTCGCTTGGCCTGATAACTCTCTTCTTCGGCTTCTTACCTCCAAGATACTGCTCTTTAATGGCTTCAAGTTCTTTCTCCCGCACTCGGTCAATTGACTTCTCAACCCGCGCCTTCTCCCTAGCCTTAGCCTCCTCCTCTCTCTCCTTATCTCTATTTTTCCGATCCAGTTCACGATCTCGTTCACGGCGGTCACGCTCACGATCTCGCTCTCTATCTCTATCTCTATCTCTATCCCTATCTCTATCCCTATCGCGGTCTCGCCCTCTATCTCTCTCCCTGTCGCGGTCACGTTCTCGGTCACGTTCCCGATCTCGGTCTCGATCCCGGTCCCGATTACTATCACCATTCGCGTCTTCAGTCTCGGGAGTAGAGCGACCTAGTTGCTCACGGCGGAGACGTTGCGCAGAGATTTCATCCTGACGGCGTTTTAGGGCTAATTCTTCGCGCTGAGCTTTGGTAAGGAAGACAGGCTTCTTAGCAATCGGAGAATCAAGTGAATTCACGGAAGTAGATCCGATGACTTCGTGGATTGATCGCTTCATTGGTGCTCTGACGTTTTCGCTTGGTCGATTGCAGGAGGGGAAAACAAAGAAGATCTAGAACCGTGTCTTCTTTCTCTTTAACTTGTCTTTCGCTCTTCTTCCTTTTTCACTTGATTCCTTTTCTCAGTTTTTTTTTTTTTTTCCGGTCTTTTACATTTGTTCAAAAGTCGGCAAAAATAAAATGTTATCTAACAGCCCTAGGGTTTAAGGCCCAATAGTGTCCTTTTGCAATTTGATTTGAAACCAATAATTCTCTAACAATTACAAACAAAATGTGTAACCTGTTCAATAGCTTCCAAAATTGAAAAGGTTGAGTTTTACATCATAGTAATGACTTCTGTTGTTAGATTGAACTTGGTATCCTGTGCGGTTTGGTGTTTTATATCTTTGTACATCTTTCATTGACAAAGAAGCTAAGCCAATGTAGAGTACTGACATTTTACTTGGGACAGATTACAAACCTTTTCACGGATCAATATTAAAACCCGATTCACTAACAATTTTATTTTTCTTTTTAAAATTTTACTATTATTTTGCTTCTTTTCATAGAAATATAAAATTAGAAGTATTAAAACCAAAATTTACACCATAAAAGGCTGTTTATTATATTATACAGATATTTCGATTATAATTTATAAGTAGATGGTGTTTGTAATTAATGTTTATAAATTATAAATAATATCAATAGATCATTTATATAAATGTATTACAAATATGTATTATTTTATATATTTTATTACGTCGTCAAAACAAAAAAATTAAGTAACTTGAAAAATATTAATTTAAAAGTCGACGAATATAATTAAATAAATAAACTGATTTTTTTTCAAAAAAAATTAATTTAATACTTTTGTAGAGTATCTTATATATTAAAACGAGAGACACTTTCATTTAGATTATGTTATAAACTATAAGATAAATTTAATATGTGGTTTGTAACTACTCTTAAAAATAGGATTAAAATATAGTTTGTTATAGATATTTATTTAAAAAAAATCTAAATTAATAAAGATTTAATGAAAAAACATTTAAAAAGCTTTAAAAAAATCGGTTACAAATTCAGTTATTGATTCGGTTCCACTTCTGGTTTAGATTCGATTTTCCTAATATATAGATTTAGGATACATTTTGGTATTCTATCGGATTCGGTTTATCTAATTCAGAATTTCCTTATTTTGATTTAAGACTTATCCAAATATTTTTATTGTTTGGATAGAGTTTAGTCAAGTATAGATCGAGTTCGGGTTCGAGTATTTATATATATATTTTCAAAATTAAAAAAGATTTAATAGAAAAACTCTAAAAAAATATGTTCTTGATTTGGTTCGGATTTAGGTTTAGGTTTGGTTTTTCAAATACACAGATGTAGGATCTATTAAGGTAATTTATCATGTTCGGTTTCTCTTATTCTAGTTAATTTCGATTCAGATTTTGGATCTATAAAACAACATTCAAAATATCAACACAAGTTTGGAAACCAAATAAACACAACTGCAAAAGTAATCAAATCTCACGCTATAGCGTGGGTATAATCCTAG
Source organism: Lepidium africanum (assembly GCA_900406405.1). Taxonomy (NCBI): domain Eukaryota; kingdom Viridiplantae; phylum Streptophyta; class Magnoliopsida; order Brassicales; family Brassicaceae; genus Lepidium; species Lepidium africanum. The sequence continues at coordinate 2,219 of OVAX01000753.1, read as the reverse complement.
TTTTTTATTATTTCTCTTATCAAATTTGTTTACTTATATATTATTTTTGTAGAATATCATATTATTCATCTTGTCATATTATTTTGAATCATATATTTTAGATATATATATATATATATTTAAAATAAAATATGAAAACCCGTTTGACCGGTTAAACCGGTCCGACCAACTATCCATTAATATTACCGAGTCATTGTCCAGTCCGGTTTCCAAAATATTGACAATTGACTCATTATGACTTAAACCAACTACACCAGTTCCGTCTTTTTTAACTTACTCATAATGAGGTTTTGTATGGGATTATGTTCGACATTAAAAAGGTCTGAAACTGATATACAATGGTTGCTAAAGAGATGCTGAAAAACCATTCTGATCATAATGATGTTTGCGGGCAGAGGAAAAAAGAAACTGCTTGAGGCTCTTTTGCTCTCAAAACTCGACCCAGCTAAAATGCTCATATCTTTAAAACCAACCCTGCTCAAATGCTAATACATCATACAAACTATACATCGCACTACTACCTAACCTTAATATAGCATTTACCAAAGATAATGCTTCATCCCAAGGCCATTGCAAGTCAATATCAGCTCTTTGTACTCGTTCAATAGTTCCTGCAACAGACAGTACATGGGGATTTAACAAACTATAAAAAGAAGCTTTGGAAGTAAGTTTGCTCTCGAATGAAAATATTATTCTGCTACCGTGTTCTGCTCATTGATACGACGCATCCTTTTCTTGTCGTACGCTTGCCTTGTACATGGGTCACTCAATACTGTTGACCAAATGACTGATCTTTATTGTTAAGAGTTCATAGAAATGAACCACAAAAGCAACGGCTAAACTAAAACTGAATCCATATAGACCAAAGATACTAAATCCACTCCAAACTCTCCTTGAAAGCATTAAGCATACCTCCACAACCAAGTATTGGCATACACAACTATATCTACATGCTATGAGTTAAGATCCGAGAGACAGAGAGAATCAAACCTTGATAAGCCTCGTTGATTTCTTGAAACCTAGACGTAGCAGATTCATCTTCTTTAAATTTGTCCGGATGCCATTTCTGCAAACAACCAACACAATGCCAACCATCACTGAAGAACCCTGACACAGAATATGTCCGAAATGGGGAAAATTATACCAGGGCAAGGCGAATAAAGCTAGAACGAATTTCATCATCAGAAGCATCATAGTTCAATTCAAGAACTTTATAGTGATCCTGCAACACCCAGTTCACCAAAACCCACTTTTACTATCACAAACTTGAACAAGTTCAAATCGAATTTTGTTGTATAAATCTTACCTTGAAGTTTTCGAAATCGAAATTCAAGAAATTGAAGCCATGGCCGTCTCCCCAATCGTAACACCACATACTCCTGTGACAACAAACGATTTAGAGCTTCCTCAATTCACGATTTTCTTCTCACTTGGGAACTTCAGATAAAGCAGCAGTTTCAAGTTAAACTATTCTTATTATTACAAATTGCATTCGGACCCCAAAACTTTTATGTTTTACAATTAAGGACATTCAGCACTTTCCAGAAACCTTTCCTCCTCCCATAAAAAGTACACGCCTAAGATTAATCAGTGATGGCTACGTCTCTGAGCACTAAAGTATCGGCGATAATCGGATCTCGACCGTGTTTTCCCTTCGTCGGCACCTGTTGCGTGCTCTCAATTCTCTCCTTCTCCTCTCTCTCTTCGTCTTCTTTCAAACCCAGTTGTGCTCAGTCCTCTCTTGCCCCTCTCATCAGGTTAGCATTTTCGAATAATGTCGATTTTTGGTTTCAGTTTGTTGATTCTCGTTTTCAACTGGAAACTGTAGGTCTAAGTTCAGCAGTAAGGCTTCTTCATCGATCAGAATGGAGGAGACCAGCAAAACTGTGCCCAGCATTGTGGTTTATGTCACTGTTCCTAATCGAGAAGCAGGTCTTGTGTTGCCTTAAGTTTCTCACTTACTTCAGCTGATTATAGTTACCTATAAATTAGATTAGATTGCACACCATCCTTGCGTTTAGAGGAATCTAGGTTATAGGAGTTATAGGATTCCAAGAGAAGAGCATTAATGCACACAACTGTGAAGCTTTAATTTCCTCTGTATGTGTTTGAAAATGAAAGTGCTTCCCGGTTTTTTCATTGCAGAAGCTAAGTTTACCTATCCCAGTAACACACAATTAGCTTACCATGTTCTTTTGAATGAGTCTGTGACTTCCTTC